>CABEEJ010002588.1:0-39702 GCA_901482245.1 Timema douglasi | reverse complement strand
CCCCCCCTTCCCGTCAGCCACCAATTTAATATAAAACGTGATCAAAATGACGTTTCCAAAGTCTCGAGCCCGTTCCATAAGGGAGGATCAGCAATCAGGGAGGATCAGAGGTCATAACACCGCCAGTTAACAGAGAATGTACATTTGGTTCAAGATCATAAATCTCAACAACCACTTGGCGAAGAGAGACTCTCTTTTAGGCAGCTACGGCCACATCCGGAGTGAAGGGTGGAACATTTACATACGGATATTGAACTTTTTTAGTCGACAATTTCATGCAGAAGATTTAATTTACATAAATTCTTTGGTTTAAAATTTAGATTCTCGAATTATTTCTGACTTACGACAACAATTTAAGAATCGTGATATGTTGACGTTAAAAAACCTTGAATCGTTTTGAGTGTTGATTAGTTAGTATTTTGAAAAAACAAATATTTGAATTAATCACATATTGGTCCTAAATTATGATATTTTATCCCCTAAACATTGTAAAAGTGAATAGAAACAAAACCTTTTGGTTCTATAGAGACAAACTAAAGCTTTTTTTTTTACGACCACTTATTATTACCCTTTTGGGCTATTTGTATTTTAATAGGACTAACATAAAATTGTAAAGATGTATATGGGTGAATGAAGATAAAATGTGCCAACATTTGCGCGGGAAAAAACCTTCAGTACACCGGACAACTATTCAACCCCCTACTTGGCCACCACCGGAAATTCTTTGTGTTTCAAGCGTAATGCTTTAAACCATGCAACCACCAATGCAAATATATGTTTAGTTGATACAGTTATAACTTTGAAATTAGTTCTAATTTTAGCTATAATATTTAACGAAGACTCTAGAATCTTTTTGCTATAAAAGCGCAAGACTTACAAACTATCTTGAATGAATACATTATACTTTGTATTGTTTTTATAGATACTTGAGCTGAGATTGTGTTTCTTGAAGCAACCACCACTCATTATACCTGAGATAATTTGTACCCCATGGAAATTTAAAGTGAACTCTGATCTCTCCAACATCGGGAGAGTAGTATATTGAGAGAGTGACACCTTAGACCATGCGGCCACAGTCTTAACCTATTTAATTCAACTCAGTCCCTTAGACCTCTTTCGCTCATTATGCAATTTAGACTTTGTAGCAAATCTAATAAAAATATATTACTGGAAATAAAATATAATTCTCAGCTATCTGGATAGATATCACTATAAATAACTTTATTCGACGTAATTAGAGGTCTAGCCAACAATCCAGCTTTAGAATACGAATGAGTTAATTTGTGTGATAGTCTTAAATGAATTAAGGTATTGTTCATGATTAAATAGCAATTACTAAATAATAATATTAAAAATCAAGTGTTTTTTTTTTAATAATTTAGTTCAAGATATAATCATTGTTAATTGAGTATGTTCATGTAAGGGAAAATGGGTTTTTCTCTTCATATTAGTTTAAGAGATGGCCGCTAATTAGAGTTTTCATAGTACGTTAAAATTAAATATAGATCTTTCTGTGCCACAGTGTGGCCAATGTGTTGGTCAATATAATGATGGCCTCTGTTAGTAATACCATCTTACACTAAAATTTAAATTGTCTGAATATTCTGTGTAATTATTAATAATAATTTTAAATGTATACTATTTACTGGCAATGATATAATATACAGTTTCCAAAATAAGTGGCAGCTGTAGATTGCATGGCTTGGCGTATGAATACGTGAAAGTTAATATAGTAACTTTTATATCGGTCAGGTAAGGCCCTTTTTTTTAATGAAACTTGTACCTTAAATTTTACAGTTTAACTCTAGCTGTAAACCTACCTCGGCGATCGAATGATCTAAGGCGTCATTCTCGCAAGATATTGAACTGAAGATAATGTAGTCAAAGATAATGGTAAGACCGGTGTGAATCAGTACTAAGGGTGTTTTTTTCCCAAAATGGTTTTCCAACTTTCCTCCACGTAAACGTGGGTACACTTCCCCTAAATTAAACCTTCCTCATTCGTATCACATTCATTTACTAGTATATATTGCGTACAGCCGGAATGGGTAGTAAGACTCGGTGATAAATAAAATTCTAGTTGTATTATTATTATTATTGCAGTTCTACGGCACGTCGACACAGTAAGGTAATTAGCGTCGTCTCTAGTTGTGAAATTGTTCTGCTCACCACTATACAACTCCAGTCAAAGTATAGGGAAGGAGATGGAAGGGTAAAAGTTGCCTGGCAAGAAAGATGCTCACCTGTGGGACTCTATATAAGAAGCGAGGGACTGACGTCTTGCTTACCAACTGTGTGACAGACGCTTTCATGGCAAGAGCGCACGGGCGGGTAAGAAGAGGCAACCGTAGCTCTCTCTACGGGTCCTAGAGTGAAGTGGGAGAGGACCGAACCGCCCTCTTAAAGGACTACATTGAGTACATCAGCGGCTCCTCTTCTCTCGCTGTGACAGGCGGCGCCATGCAATAATAACAACCGACTTTAATATTCGATGCTTGGTCCATTAGAGATCAAAGTAAGAAACGAGGAGTACGTCTCCAGATTGAGGAAAAGATGTGTTAGAGATAAATCTAGCTCTGGCACTTTTAAAGGTTTATTTTGTTTATATTTTATATTCCTTTTACCGAAAATACACAAGGAGACATGTCAAACAACTGATACAATGCTGAACGCGAATACGTGCTATAAAACATTTAGTTCAGACTTGTAGACTGCATTTTAATATCAGTGTAGGTGACCTGGAGGTCTAGGGGGTAAGGTGTCAGACTTCTATGCTGGCGGCCGGGGTTCAATCCTCGGTCCCGGCACAGATTTATCTGATTACCAAACCCTTCCTTCACCTCTGACAAGACATCTTGTGAATGTGGGGAATGCCAGGCCTCCACCGTGGTTCGGATTCCACGTTAAACTGTAGGTCCTGAATTTCATCTCACAATCACCCTACCATTACACATTAGCGTAAGTGCGTATAACCCGAACGGGTAGTAAGACGCGGTGCTAATAATAATAATAATAATAATAATAATATCAGTGTAGTTCAATACGCCTTAAAATATTTCAAGCACCAAACAATAGATATATAGCTATATTTATGAGGCTTGAGAAAGATTTATATACAACTACGGGTCCTGATAAACAAACAAAAACTTTATAAAAATTTATTTCATCTTAGTAAATTATTATTTGTGTTCCAAATTTGAATATATGTAGAAATTAAAGTGTAACTAAACAAAAATATAGGTTAGATAGGATATATTAATGCATTTAACTTGTTTGTTTTCATATGCTGGGAATTTGTATATTTACAACAAAACTGTATGCATGAGAAAGATTGAATTTTATAGTAAATTTAACAGAATTTGGGATGGTAGTAAATCATTTTTAAGAAAATCTTTAAGAACATCCAGTCGGGATTCGAACACCAACCATCCGGTCACTGGCGTTCCTTATAGAGCGAGACTGATACCTCTACGAGCTGAACAGAATAATATTTTAATATATACTCATACTCTTTGTTTTAATAATATTTAAGAAATGATAGTTCAGAAAAAATTAAGTGAGAAATTTATTTATAATTGAAATGTAATAATTCAATTTGTATACAACATTTAAAAATATTTACATATTCAAATGATATTTAACAAAATTATAAAAAGACATTTAAGAAATTTTAAGCATGACACAAGAAATAACGTACAGGTGTTATAAACATTATAATAATACAGAATTAAGAAAACATTGGATCTACTCAAAAAAGAGGTGTGCAACTATGCTTATTATATTAGTAAAACAATAAATTATAATCATTTTAATAAATAAAATAAACCAAATATTAATTTTAATGTGGTCTGAATACCTGTCTGAATAAATAATTAAATTAATTTAATTCTAATTAGACACAAATATTTCCTTTATATCTATCGGCTGCATATTTTAAATTTAGTTGAAATATTTTAGTTCAAAAGCAATGTATGAGGGCATAAAATAACTATTTTGAGTCACATGATCTCGGTAAAGGCCTATAGTTTGCCCTAAAAATAAAAATGTTTAATACAACTTATATATAGGAAAAGTTCAGCATGCATCGTTCGTTATGGATAGTCTGTTTAATGAAGTTCATTAATTCACCAGTAGGTTGCATAATAGCGGAATTTCATTACTGTTTTATTTTATTTGAATAAAATTATATATATATATAATAACCAGTAGGTTGCATACTAGCGGAATTTCATTACTGTTTTATTTTATTTGAATAAAATTATATATATATATATAATTTTATTCAACTTGTCAACAAAATAAAATTGTATTTGAATAAAATTTTACATATATATAAAATTTTATTCAACATATCAACAACAACAACAAAATATATATATAGCTGTTGGAGCTCAGTTTTTTCACAAGCCATAGCTATGTAAATGATAAGACTAATATCAAAATCATATATGTTGTAGGCTATTGGATTACAATTTTTTACGTTTGCTATGTTGAATTTTTTTTTTCTTTAGACAGGTAAAACTGGTCTGTTTTGAGGATGTGAGAAAATTTAAATAAAAATTCAGCGCATACAAATAAAGAAGATCTAAGACTGATACACGAGGAAAGGTGTTAGTTATGCAAAGCTTTTTTGAAGTTGAATATACCTTGGAGTAATCTTAGTGACCAAGATATATATATATATATATGTTGAATATTTTCTCTTTGTCGTTTACCATCTGTTAAGGATGACCAAATATTTGCACGAATTGGGTAGGGACACATCAGAATCCACAGGACATTTATCTGAATTTGTGTAGACGTAAATTGGAAAACATTTTAAGGAAGAAAAAATATATCAGTACACATCTTAGACTGAAAACATGTCCTTCCTTGTACTTGCAAAAGAGGTAGGACTAGATCATAATCTTTGTCTGCACTATCGCCAACGGTACGGCTAACTATGATGTCACATTCTTAGATGTTGCAGCAAATGCGAGTACAGAAAAAATTGGTAAAATCAGTAGATCATGTAATTAAGTTTGTAAACCACTCTGATGATAATTATTATTATTATTGTTATTTGTAATTATTATTTTTAATCACTATCGTTATCGTACCTAAGTATGATTTTTAATAACAAAAATATAGATTTTGAAATAAAAGTACTAAAGCTATAACGCACAGTTTTATATCAACATTTGTATTATCAATGATTAACCTAAATATTATGACTTATTTGAATATCACGAAGATACTTCACACAAAATAAGTAATTTATTTAAATTTACCATAAACTATTTGGTGTTAAAACTCCCCAAAATAGATTAATATAATCATATTGAGTCAAGAATAAAATTAAGAAATAAAAATTCACACTTCGCAATATAGTTTACTAACATACTTACTATCACTCAACTTAATAGAAATTTTAAGAGTATCCGATATTATAAATACAATCCATTTACTAATAATTGTTTGGTAAGATCATTTTGAAGTGTTCTCTCCTGTGTTTCCTCTTTAGAAGATATTTAAGTGTTATTTTTGGTGGCCACTGTTACGCAATATTTTCATGTTTTTAGTTGTCTGACGTGGGATATATTATAATAATGGGGTGTAACCGTAGCTTTACACTATTTAAACACCTGGTCTATTTTGTAATATAGGCGTAGTCCTATTAACTATATTTAGTCTATTCAAATGGAGTAACACTCGACTCAGGAATGATCGCAGTTGGAAATAAAACGGTTTTATACGCGGCACCTTTAAGATTTGAAAATTTTGATATTAGTGCGCCACGGATCCTACCTACAGCGAAGTTGTAGGCTGAGTGAGTTGGAAGAGCCTGGAATAGAGTCTGAGAAGAAGGCTTCCATAATCTTCAAATTCATGATATTTCACCATTATTTCGCAAGATTCTTTTAAGGGAGAGAAAGAAACAAAGTTATTTGGGAGTGGCTTGTTGTTCACAAATTTTCTGAAGAGGGGTGTTAATCTGGCGACAGAGAGTCGTTGTCAACACATAAAAAATAAAATGAAATGATCAACTATGTTTGTTAAACCAGAATAGAAGATTTTATAGCACATATGGATTCATTAAGTTTAATATTATAAAACTGAGCATTAACTTGAAATATATTAAGGGTGGGAGTTTTTGATTAGGAATATTAAGAAAGGGAGAATCTTTATCATTGCAATTAGTCTAAAACCAAATAATAAAAACATTTGTACTGTCTTTATATGGCTATACGAATAACGAATCAATTATGTGAATGATTTCGGTTCATTATAGATAATATTCCCAGATAAATACTGACAGAAACCCCACTGTATTGTATAAGTTAAATTGAGGGTATTAATGCTATGAAGCCAACGCAACACACTTAGACTCTAGCTTTACTAAATACAAATGATAATGCACTCGAAGAGAGTATGTTTATTAAAGGGATGTCCTTCAGACCTCGGTCAGTAAACATAGGGGAAGGAGGGGGGGGTGTTAATGTGGACACACAATAACCGACAGGAGTTCGTATCCTAGATAGGATGAGAGCGAATAGTAAGTGATCATTAGTATCATATGAAGGTCTCACAGTGCAATCTGTCTACCATTGGTCCCGTAGTGACACAAAGGAGGTGGGGATGTAATGTGCAATCAACAATACAATCGTACTGAGGGAATGCTTTTAGTGGTACTGGAAATAGCAGCCCCTAGGCGTCGTGACGTACATTCCTAGTGGCCCCGGCCACAATGTTCGGTGGTAAACGGTCGCCTTTGTACGCAGATTCGACCCGAAACATAGCTACAGTAGTCCCATGGCTTCTTTGGTACTGGCTGACAGCTCAAAGCTGACTTCTTACAGTCAACATTTACCTACATTTTGACTGTCAGAAGTGACAGCTGCTAAACACATGTTTTTGCAGATCATATGGTTCAGCGTAGGGATACATAATTTGGTCTGGTAGCTTTTCAAAGCTGTCGGTCAGCACCAAAGAAGTCATGGGGCTACTGTAGCATCGTGTTTGTAGTGCTCGCTCAAGAAGATATACTTTACCAGATCCGTTAACATAATGGCAGAAATACATCTACATGGCTCAGTGGGTGAATTACGTGTTATAACACGAGGATTATCTCACAGAATTGTAGTCCTAACCTAGTCTCACTATCAAACCAAGCATTTAACAACGCTATCAGGTGGATTATAATACCGTATAATTCAGAGAAAAAATCATTAGCATTTGTGGGGATGAAACTTGAGAAATAATTCAAGAAAAAAAATTGTATGTACACCTAGCCAGGACTTGAACCCCGATATCCCCATCAACGAAAGTCTATTATATATATTTTTATCGTATAGCATTACTGACTGGGAGATACATTACATCCAGTTCTGTCCCCTGTATGTAGACTATCAGCCTCTCTGGTGGCACAGAGCGTTACCCAGGGTACAGCTATAGAGGGTGTCTACACATACACACACGTGAGTTGATGTGATGATAGTGAATATAAAGGTGTGGGCCAGGAGCCTTAAACCTAGCTTAAACAAAATTTAACAGCCTCTGGTGACCGTTAGGATAACTCCCTTTAAGAGAAAAATATCCTAGGTAAGAGCCGAGAATTGAGTCTGGGACCCTTATGTTCGTAGCCAGATTCACTGACCACGTCACGTGGCCGGATAGTCCATTTTATTGTAAGAAGGAGGCCATGAGAAACCACCCAAGTGGGTTAATTTGCTCCGAAAGTTGATGTAATCAGAATAAGTGAATTATTTATAGTTTATTTAAATAATCTTCATTATTCTAGCTAGATTAGCTATATTTATTTGATAGCTAATATTTAAAGTGCCCAGTGATGGGTAAAGGCAACAAGCTCTGACAAATTTACAAAGCAGGGAGTCAGTAAAATATTGATGTCATCCTACTAAGTGTTGTATGACGGAGTTGTGAAAAATGATGTCTAGTTAATATTTGATGCAATCTAGCTAATAATCCATCATTATTATTTAGCTGGCGTCCATTGACACTTTGTAATCTTTCCCATCAAATACGTGCAGGCCTCATTTATCAGTCTTTTTTGTTGTTGATATATTACGACAATTAATAACAGATGAGCAATAATATTAAAAATAATCTAAAAATAATAAATAATCAATGTTAAAAACAGGAATAATTTTGAAGAGCTTAAAACAAGAAAAAATTTCAAACTGAGTTTTTGTTTCTCATATAAAAATTAAATATTCTATTCATGAACATTTTTGATCTCAAAATTATGATTATTTTATATGTTTTATATGTTATGAGGGAGTATTTGACATAAAAAATTACATTGTACTAATTGGTTTTTTGGTTAAAATGTTTTTAATGAAAACTTACATATAACAGATTTTTTTAAATTTGAAATTAAAAAAATAATGGAGTTAAGGATTTCGTTTAAAATGTATGTCTAAGGGTTGATTAACACCCGCATGGACTTTCTCGTTCTATTGTTTAAAAATGGAGATATTTACTCAAAATTCTTAATATAATATACACTCGCAAACCCGAGACAAAATTGAACTATACATATGTAAAACATTTTTTGACTCAAGGTTTTAAATCTTATAATTTTATTTTTAAGGAATTAACGTCTTCATTTGTATATTTGGACCAATTAAAAAATATCGATACTGGGTCCCTAAGGGTCAACACTTCGTATTAAAATTTTGATTTCAGTTTAAATAAAAATTGCATTTTATTAAGGGATGCACATCTTATGGTTATCGCATTGTTATTAAATTTATCTCTTATAAATTTTGACCAAAAAAACAAGTAATTATTGACTATTGAGTTTAAAATGAAAGAGAGAGAATCATTATACCAGATTTTGAGAAAATGGAGTTTTTTCTCTTTTCACCCTTTAGTAAACTGCTAATAATTTTAGGGTTATTCAGACACACAGACAGACGGCGTTGGAAAAGCCACTTTTTAGGGTTAGGGGTTTCGTGAAACGTCGATATCCATTAACATTTCGGGTTAGATTTTTTGACGGCCGTAATACTTTACCTTAAGTGTTGGCAAAGTTTATATTATATATATTATTTTTTGTATAAATTGAAAACTTTTGGTTTGATAAAGATATATTTCAAGAAAAAAATATGTTTAATATAAATAGAGCTACATGTATTTCATATCTCAAAGATTTACAGATCTACACTTAAAAAATAAAATCTACCTATCAGACCGGAACCCTTTATGTGATTTTGACAAAAAATTAAGAGTAGTCATTTGGTTTGTAGTATTAATCAAAGTTAAATTAAATCAAAATTGTTTAAGCCGATTTTGATAAAATCGATTTTTCTCTCTTTCCGCCCTCAAAGAAACTATCCTTAACTTTAGGGTGGGATATCCAATTCCAAAAATTCCTCGGGGTAGCCCTATGGAAACCCTAGATACCAAGTGTTAACCCAATCGGTAAAATAGTTCAGGCTCTAGCCCGAGGTACAGACAGATGGCCGGCGTTTCAAAAACAACTTTTCTGTTTTGGAGCATCGTGAAACTTCAACATTCATTAAAATCTAGAGTTCAATTTTTATGACGTTCATAATAATTGTTCTACCTGTAAGGTAGCGATAAAGTAAAAATATTGATATTGGGTCCCCAAGGGTCAACACTTCGTATTAAAATGTTGACTTCCGGTTTAAAATTTTCTACATTTTATTAGGGTTTGCACATATTATGCTTATTGTATTGCTTTTAAATTCCTCATTTATAAATTTTGACAGAAAAAAGTATGACTATTTAATCTAAAATTATAGAAATAGATCATTGTTGTACAAACATTTCTCCTAAGAGGTTTAAGGAAAACTAACATACTTTTTTTAGATACTTACTTATATTTAATTAATCTATGGCATTGAAGAATTATTGCGTTAAAACTTAAGTAGTATCTCTTTACAACTAAATCTCACAAGTTGTATTAATTTATTTGCCAATATTTCAAAAACGGTTGGTTTAAAAAAATGTATTTCATATAAAGGTTTTTTTATTCTTAATAGTAACACAATTTTGCAATAGTAAGCTATTTATTATCTCAAATAGTTGTGTAGATACGGAAATTTCTGCCGCTTTAAAGTACCCTAAGAGTCATACCCATGGGAAAATAAAAATAGCCAGTTTATTTTTAATATTAATCAACGCCTTGATACGAATTTTAATCAAAATCGTTAGAGCTGATTTTGATAAAATCAATTTTTTCTCTTTAAGATTTTTACTAAGCTATTTTAATCTTAGGGTTAAACAGACACACAGACAAACGGCATTGCAAAAAACACTTTTTATGGAAAGGGGGGGGTGGGGGTAAGGGGTCATGAGACGTCGACATTCATCAACATTTGGGGTTAGATTTTTTTTTACAGTTGCAATACTTCACCTTTAGTGTTCGAAAAGTTAAATATATATATATATATATGTTTGCGTATAGCTTGAAAGTTATTGGTTTTATAAAAATAGATTTCAAATAAAAGATTTGTATGATAAATAGATCTACATATTTGTGATGATAAGTAATTTTATATCTTAGATAGTTTTGGAGATATTATCAAAATTGAGAATTTACGCATCAGACCGGAGCCCTTAAAGTAATTTTGCCGAAATATTGAGCGTAGCTATTTTGTTTGGAATGTTTTTAAATTTAATTTAATCAAGATTGTTAGAGCCGATTTTGATAAAATCGATTTTTTCTATTTTTGCCTCTCTACAAACTACACTTAATTTTTTGGTTGGATATCCAATTCCAAAAACCCCTCGGGGCAACCCTATAAAAAGCTTAGATACAAAGTTTTAACCCAATCGGTAAAAAAGCTTAGGCTCTAATCCAAGGTACAGACAGACACACAGAAATTTAAAAATAATTTTCTTGGATTCGTGGGTTCGTGAAACGTCAACATTCATCAAAATCTAGAGTTAGATTTTTGTGACGATCACAATACTTTCTCTACCTGTAAGATAGTGAGAAAGTAAAAATGTGTACGCGTTTATTATGGAGAGAAATCGTGTAGTTTATGATGAATTATTTTTTATCACTTTGAATTTTTACAAAAATGGCTCCACTAATTTGGTTCAAGTATATATAGTAAGTTCTTTTTACTAAATAAGTAGTTTCTATATGTTTTTAGTTTTATTTATTTGAAGCGACTTATTATCATAATACAAGTTTTTTTAATTAAAAATTATGACTGATTTTAGATAAATTTGATATTTTCTTGAACTATCTCTAATGATTTAGTTTTAAAAGGGTATCTAGGAATGATTTTTTATGATAAAAAAACTATTTATTTTTACAAACACAAATAGTTTGAGGGTGGTTTACAAAGAACTGATCATGGAAACTTTTAGATTAAAAAAGTACTAAGTTGTATTTTTAATTCATTTTTGTAAAAATTATTTATTTGGATTATCAAAACATATTATTTGTTTCTTTGAAAAAAATTTACTTGTGATATTGCAACATTTTTTTAAAACTTTGTTCTAAGCTATAATAAATTATGCGATTACGTCTGTACGATATTGTCGAATCATTTAATTTCTAAATTGTTTACCCCTCTGCTTCTACGCAAATATGGATGCATTTTTCTGAACTCTACCCTATTAGAGTAACTATATGCGGGTATCCCATACGGATAGTAAGATAGAGTGCAGGGTAAAAATAAAATATAATCTATCAGCAAGGCTGACAAGCGCTCCTTTCACGGCCTATCAACCAAAATATTAAAGAATCCGCCTCGGTGGCGTAGTTAGCCAACGTGCGACTTTCATGTTGAGCTAGACTGCCGAGGACAAGGAGATTGAGGTTTGAATCTCTTCGGGTGAACTGGGGTGGTTTTTCTTAAATGGTTTTCCACTTACTCTCCACGCAAATGCGGGTTAACTTCCTTTATATTCAACCTTCCCAATTACTAGCCCATTAACGTAATTAGTATTTAAGCGTATAATCCGAACGGGTTGTAATACGCGGTGCTGAATATTAATATATTAAAAACAAAACCATGCTAAAACCAGAAATCACATCTAAATATATATATTTAGATGTGATTTCTGGTGACATATATATAGATATAGATATAATTTTGCACTTGAAAACAGCAAAATTGATATTAATGCGATAGTCTTTTTGAATTAAGAACTAATATATTATCACTTTGTTTTAAAAAAATAGCAGGACGGCTCAAATTGTCTTAAGTGCCAATGTTTTCTAATGGAAGCCACATAAAACCACACCACGATTCGATGACTGTTCTGAGCTGTATGACCTACCTCAGTAGTAGTAGGATTTTTTTTAAGAATTGACATCTTAAAATACTAATTTTTTTACCAGACTCCTAACGTAAAGTAAGTTTTAGTAGGTAGAAAGGCATTCCAGGACATATTTACTAACATAACCTCAATAGAACTGATATTTTGGATAAACATAATCACGTGAAGAGCTTTAAACCTCCCAGATTCAAGTTTTTGATCGGTTATTTTCGATCAGATGAAAAAATAATGGAACACCTAACACTAATATTATGCATGGATTATAAAAATTAATCACATCATCTGAAACTACGGATCTTGTCCGGTAAGAAGACATTCCAGAATTTATTATAAACATTGTCAAGCGCTAAAATTTGATAAATACAAAATTAGTGAAATTTTTATTCTCTACATAGAGTCACATATAAATAAAAGTACAAGATTAGTGAAGAAACCCACGCTTCTTATTATATGACAAAATTACTTTTTAATAGGGATAGTTAAATTTTTACAGAGGAAAAGTTTTCATTTATTAATATTTTACTTTACATCTCGGCTACATTAGATAGGAAAAGAACCAGATAAAGGTTAAAATATATATTTAATGTAAGTAAATGATTTTGTGTCAAAAATGTCGCATTATCTGAAAATGTATATAATCCATGAATCGGAGATTAAATACGATATTATGTTTGTAGAGCTTGTATGAATGCCAATAATCTTGCTAACTGTATTATTGCTTACTACTCACTTGTCTTCGATGATGTACTTGTCGTTCTGGTTCTCTACACAGTGTCCCTTGGTCTCTACGAGGCTAGTGTTTATACTGATGAGATGAGGAACACCGGACTGGAACCAACGTCCCGACCACTGAATAGGGAACTGGCAACCTCCTGGAACAAGGAACAACACGTGGTCAGTTGGAGGAAATCTTGACTGGAAATAACATGGTTCGGAGGAACACCGGACTGGAACCAACGTCCTGACCACTGACGAGGGAACTGGCAACCTCCTGGAACAAGGAACAACACGTGGTCAGTTGGAGGAAAACTTGACAGGAAATAACATGGTTTGGAGGAACACCGGACTGGAACCAGCGATAAAAATAATACATGCATAATATAATGAAATTTTACAGTCTCTTTAAAATTTTATTTGCAATCAATTTGTGGCTTCCAAAATAGTGTGAATTTTAATGTGCACTGTGATGGTGATTATGTAGAAGTTTCAATCAATCATTGGTTACCAATCTTGTGAATGGTTTGCTGCGGTTTTGTTTAAATTTTGTATGTATTGTTTGGATCCAATATTCTTTAAATTAGTTTAAAAAACCATACTATTTATTTTTATTTAAGTTTATTATATTAAATAACTTATGTATATATAATTTATTCATTGGCCTACACAATTTATATTTATGTAAAATTATATTAAAAACCTATTCTTAAAATAATTTTCACATTTATTTTTAAGACTTAAATAGACTCTATAAGAAATTAAAATAATTTTCAGTTCTAGAAAGATTTACCACTGATATTTAAAATTACTAATTATTTTCATCCTCAACATAATAATTAAATTCACAAAGTACAAAATAAAATGTAGCTTGCATGTTTTATTAAATTCTAGATATATTGAAATAAATACTTTTAAAAACAAAACAATTAATACCGCTATATGAAAAACAGACAAAAAAATAAGGGTAAGAGAATAATGTAATTTTTTAAACAAAAAAAAATACATTTTTATTAACAACAGTCTCTCTTTATTTTTCCATACAGGCTCAAAAAAAATATGTATTTTTGCACGGAGGAATGTTGTGTATTGAGAAGAGAACTGAATTAAATTTACATCAGTCAAAACACGGGCGAATCATATTCGGGTAGGAACTGTTTTGCCGCCGAGGGGGATTGAGGAGGAGCAGACTAAAATAATGTAATCATCTCGTACTAGACGTGCTCCCATTGATTTTTATCTTTCTATGTGACACCAAAAATTATTTATTTTCAAAGGTTACTCTTATAAAAAAACGCGCTTGGTGTATATAAATTAGTATCGTATAACTGAATATCGTATGGATATTGTATCACAGTAAGTAAACTGTATTGATTACTATTTAGAAGACTTATGTATTGTAAGCACGAGTACCACCGAGGTTTTATATTCAATATTACTTTTGTTGATCGCGTCTTGTTATAACTGAACCAATGGCACGACAATATATTTTTATCTTGGGTAGATGGTGGGGGGGTGGGGGGGGAGAAAAGATCAAATGTATCAAAGCTATTGTAATAATAATAATATTTAGCGTCGCGTCTTACTACCCGTTCGGGTTATACGCTTTAAGTACTAATTACGTTAATGGATTAGGACTTGGGAAGGTTGAATTAGAGGAAGTGAACCCGCATTTGCGTGGAGGGAGAGTGGAAAACCATTTAGGAAATCCCCCCAGTTCACCCGACCGAGACCTCCCCGTCTTCAGCAGTAGAGCTCAACACGACAAGCGCGTTAGCCAACTACGCCACCGAGGCGGGTATATAAGCTATTGTTTATTTCTTGGGTGCATAGATACAAGTTTGTTCGAACCCCGAATGTACCAACGAGATTCTGTATTTCCTCAAACTTACAATGCCACATCTTCTTAGATGCGTGTAAAAATCATATGGCATTTTGAACGGTAGATATTACATCCATCAACAGGTATGATAAAATGTCATGATTTAAAAAAAAACACTTATCTTCTAAAGTATATTTGTCGTAATTTGTTTGAACTTTGTTCTACACAAGAGTTTAAACTAGTGTGAAGCTTGTGTTTCCCATCTTTTTAAATGTTTTTTATATATACCTTTTAGTGTGAATAAAATTAATTAGCACATATGTTCTCTTCATTTTATATTTACTATTAAAATATATAACTGGGCATGGGCACCAAGACCAGTAAATTAAATTTAGCACTTCAGCCTCACACATTTCCCCACTCATGCTTTAATTTGGTTTAATAAATGGTGGATAATCCAAACCAAAGAAACTATTTTATTTATATTGTTCCTCCATTCTTGAGTTAAGTTTATAAACAATGTTATTTATTTATAAAGTTCCTCTACACTTAAGCTACGTTTAGAAACTATTTTATTTATTTATAATGTTCCTCTACACTTAAGCTAAGTTTAGAAACTATTTTATTTATTTATAATGTTCCTCTACACTTAAGCTACGTTTAGAAACTATTTTATTTATTTATAATGTTCCTCTACACTTAAGCTAAGTTTAGAAACTATTTTATTTATTTATTTATAATGTTCCTCCAGGCTTAGGCTACCTTTAGAAAATATTATGTTTACTTATATTGTCCCTCCACGCTTTGATTACGTCTATAAACAATGTTAGTTTTTTATAATACTCCTCCAGGCTTTAGTTACGTTTAGAAACAAATGTATTTATCTGTAATGTTCCCCCTGCGTATAACCCGAACGGGTAGTAAGACGCGGTGCTAATAATAATAATAATAATAATAATGTTCCCCCTACGCTTCCCGTTTGGAGCTCATACAAAATTCATACAAAGAGACTAGGCCTAATTTTTAAACACGACTCCAACCAACTTTTTCTACGACTAGCTTTATAAATACTTTTGTGCGCATAGTTCTACTTATACTTTCATCAGGTGTAGGCTATGAATAATAAACAAAATATAATAATTTATGAACTATTTTGAGAATAAAGTTTTCTTCTCGTTTGGATCAAAATAAAAATATACAGTCAATAATATTATTTTCTTAGTCAGATGATTTAATACATAAATATTTATGCATTGTGTTTAACAAACAAACCAAATGTAGTCATCGGTTGTCTTTGACACTGACATTATCAATTGAATCTTAGGACGAGTGTACTACACTCCGACACTCTAGAAACCCACTTCGGTGGTCACACGGTCTAACGCGCCACTCTAGCAGCAGGTTAGACTGCCGGTGACGGGGAGATCAAGGTTCAAATCTCATTCAGGTGTACTGAGGCATTACACCTCTAAGTAAATGCGGGTACCCTTCCTATAAATATTACGTTCCCAATCCCTAAAATCATTAGTGCAATTAGTACTTAAACGTATAACCTGAATGGGAAGTAAAAAGTGGTGCTAAAAACATTCTAGAAGGCCATATTACAATCAGGATGTTTGAGATATAAAGCACCAACATTCACTCTGAGCGTGACTGGAAAACGTGGTGGAAAGACCCGTAAGTGGACTTGACCTAAGGTTGGTCTAATCGGTTTTACCGGTGATGGGGAAGTTGAGGAATTAATTCAGGGTGGATTTACTCAGGGGGTTTAAATGGTTTCCCCCTTTCTCTACAAGCAAATACAGGTGTTTTTTCTCTCAAATATAGTCTCCTCATGCCTGTAAATATGCGGACTGGTAGTAAGATGAAGTGCCAAAAAATAGTAGATGGTAAACCATCCCGTTTAGACATAAACTTGGACCTCCCGAGTAAAGACCTCTCCGCTACATTGGTCCGGGTGTGTTGGCCACGCCCACCTCACACCCTCAACCTCCACACGTGCGCAAGAAGGGACTAAGTGGAACCAAGCGTGTCCGACATACTGGAGAGATTGAGGCTGGTCAGGATGAAGAGGCTGGATCCGAAACAAGATCAATACTCAGACTACCCCCTCTACCCCGCTCCCCGTATCTTCCATGGGGTGTTAAGAGGGAGGAGTGCGTGTTGAATTACTACCGCTTGGATAAAGAGCCAGTGAGATCGCGGGCTTTTGCAAACAATATGAAACTATCCGTCCCGATGTGCATTCCGTACGAGGATCACATGGACAGCCTGCTAGTTCGGACTCTGTCAAAACATTGACATGTAATAGTGTATCCGCTCTTTCCCACACGGAACCTAGTTTCATAATACACAGCGTAGAAACGTTTCAATCAACTCAAACAATTAAAAGTGTCGGATAAACTCTCATATTCCCTAAAGTAGTCAGGGGAAGATAACATTAACACACTATACTATCTTTATCAATAGGAGGACTACCTTTATTTTTAATTTCTCACATAGGAGTATTGTAATTGTAAAAACTCTCGACCTCGAGATTATGAACTATCCTGACCTTTTATTATATCAGTCTTCATGTATGTCTATCTATCTGTCTGTTCGTTTAAGATACAGGATGTTTCCCTCACACTCGGCCCCTGAGTGCTTCTCATACACCATTTACTTCCATTCTAAGGGAAACTCGGAGACCGAGAACGATCGAAACACCCTGTATAACAATTTGATTAAAATTGTATATCCAAAGAAAATCTCTTTTGAATATCAAAATAATATATTTCATAAAGAAAATTTTACCATGGGGTAGTTCATTGCTAAAATATTTTTTTTTAATGTTCTTCCTAACTTTAATAGACTAGCTAAGAAGATTGGTCCGAATGTGTTGTACCACTTTTTTTTAAAGTGTTCCACATCTTAATACCTATCCGGGATATCCATATATTTACAATATTGGGATTAGGGAGTAGCATGGTAAGGGAGGGAAATGGGGTAGGGGTGCATTAGAGGGAGAAACCATTCAGAAATAAAACCTCCCAATGCCTCGATGGGACTGACACTTGTGGCCAGCACGACCATCGGTACAGGTCTTTGGAAGATTTAGCGCTGGCTGCATAAACCATAATCAGGGACTTGATCAGAGATCATATGTAAGTAGATCGTCAATAATTTGCTCAAACCTCATTTTCAGGCACCAATGACAGTTAGGAGGTCATTGTCAATCAAATTTCTGGTAATTTCTAACCAACCTACTCCCTCTCGTTAATCGTTGGATTCTCCGATCATCTTGTTGACGGGAAACACAACCTATAAGCTTAAATTCTGTGTTAGTATTAGCGTTATTTAAGTGCTTAATAAAAGTAAAATGTGTGTTTTGTGTATTTAATTTGAGTGTGGATTATTTTAAGGGATTGTAGTGTGAATAATGGCCACTTCAGATTAAGTTTTTCAACTATACATTGAAGTTATAGTGAATGACAACGATCAAAAGCAGTCACAGGAAATTAACTAATGTGTCTTTTATCATTACATAAATAATATTTTAGAAGAGGTTTAAACTGAAACCATTTTATTGTGTATATTTATCAATTATTACACTACAAAATTCTTTTAAAAATAGATTTTTCCAAATAACGTGCCTATAATTGCCATTTTTATAAATGGATTTAAAATATCAGGCAGACTAGGCTACCAGACACATAAAGTTAATACATCATAGCTGACCTTATTAATAAATTAAGGTCATTTAACAGTCAGCATTTTCAAATACAGTTATTTTTACAGTATTGCCATGTTTGTTTTAGTTGACTATGTGACTAAATCTATGTTCAGGTATTCGTAGATTTGGAGCCCTAATTAACTTTGTTGCAACACAAACTTTTCTTGATCTAGTATTGAGTTGGTATCTAGTATTGGATCTAGTATTGAGCAAGTATCACTAGGATATTCGTGCAGCCATCGCTTAATATTTCTACAATGATAAGTAGCGTGTTAATGTGTAACCTAAAATCTAGTAATGAATTATATCCAATCCAAAAAGATTTAAAATAGTTTATGAAAGTAACATTATGCTTTCTTATCTTAATAACTGTGAAACCTACCTTTGTGGCCCAATAGTTTCCAATCTAACAACTGACTCCCGTGGAATTGGGGGGCTTATGTGACTTTGGATGGCTACCCCCGAGCATGTGGTGTTATGGAATGAGCATGTCGTGGAAGGATAGGGCTTGTGAAATATTTATAAGGCAGAGTACAAAGGGTTATATTTAATTAAGTGAAAATACTAGTTTACAATGAAATGTGTACATCGGACATACTGAACTGGACGAGTGAGCGTGTGTGAATCTCAAGGACCTCGCGTGGTGACCCGAGGGGCCCAGTTCGAACCTAAGAGACGAAGCCGTCAGACAGTGAGTTTTATAGCTTTACCTATGTTCGTTGGTTATCGAATGAATCTGCACACGTTAAATCTGGGACTTGCAGATTTTAGTATATACAATAAGAGAGCAAGGTCTAAATTCACACGCGATGAATTACAACAGGATGTGATACAATGCAAGGAGATGTAAAAGTGTGGATAAACATCTTGCTAAACGCAACTTTTAAAACAGGGCATTACAAAACACTATTTATTGCCTTTAGTAAATATCGATAGAAGTATTTTAATGTTATTACATTTTTAAAAGAGGAAAGTAGCCTAAATGGCACCACTTTTTAAAAATCAACGTATAAAATCCAAATGACTCATAGGTTAACTAAAATGAATATCACAACATAAATGTGGCTGTTTTGGCTAATAAGCTTAATTTTTTCACAAATTTATCTTAACCTAAACTATTTATTTTGACCTTATTTTTAAATATATGCAACTTGTGCCATTTAGGCAACCAGTCTCCTAAATCACACAATATGTTGCTAAAATCGCATTTCCACATAAAATATATAGGTTTGAAAAATATATACAAATACTTTAATACTTTATACTTTAATGGTTTAGTAATTATGTCTTCCACTAAAAATACACAACAAAAATCTATTCATCAAATAAAAATCGAAAAGTCAATAAAAAATAATACATACACTATATTCACCACAAATGAACTTAATTTTATTAAATAAAAGGTAAAAGCTGATTGATTACACACTATGCATAAAGGTTAAATCAGTTTTACCTAATGTCAAATTTTATAAAACATTTACAAAGTGACCTTTTATTAATAAAACAACACCGAATGTTGAACTAGTAGAACTTATAGGTTTAGTAGGCTAAGAATCTAAAAAAATATGTATGTCAATACAAAACATAACTGAGCCAATTATAAAAGTGTAAGAAATAAAAATCTATAGATTGAAAAAAGCCTGACATTATGTTTTGGGCTTGCAATTCTGTGCAACAGTCACATTTAAATCTTTTGATTTTTTTCGAAACTCCAGCACATGTTTTTTGCATAATTGACATTGCGCCATATCCTCCACTATGCCTTCTTCACATATGAAACAATAGCAATCTTCAGCAACAAATTCAATCAAAGCATTTACGGTAATTTTTTTTTTTTTAAACTGATGGTGAGTGATTACAATTATTTTTTGGGGGTTTTTGAGTTTTTCTTTGAATTTGTGACGAATTTCCAAGTGTATCAGCAGTTGTTTTATTTTTTCTAAGTTTATTGGCTATTTGAAGAGATTTTCTCTCAATAATTTGCTAGAGATTATTTTTATATGGGCTCGAAATCAAAATCTCAGCTCTTTGGGCCCCTTTTATCTGTCTTTTCCCTTGTTTGGCTGTTTGGCGTGGCAAAGGGCTTATATCATGGATTGTGACACGAAGATTTTTGGAAGGTTTATCATTTAGTTATCTTGAAGCTGCATTCTTCTCTGGGACAATTGCGAATTCCTCTTCTTGGCACTCTTGCTCATCATCAGGAGGAAGCGTTTTTGGAGTTTCTTCAAGTCCGTTTAAGTAATTGGCTGGTGAGTGGATGTTGGCTGGAATAAAGTTTGCACCTGAAAATACATTTCTGTCCACAGACCAGATTCCAGTGGCTTTAAAACCATTCATTGCATTACTCACGGTGGCTGCTCTGCTGTATGCCTTGGAAAGCAAAGCAGAGACTTGGAACCGAGTGACAGGTGGCTCGTGAGTTCGCAGCCATTTGGAAAGTGCTTCGACGTAATATGTTTGAAAGGGCTTGAATATTGCCACATCGAGAAGCTGCAGACGATGTGTTGTGTGTCCAGGGAGTTGGAGAAGTAAACCCCATTTAATCTTGAAAATCTAATATACTCAAAATTCTTTAAGTGTGTAGTGTGTCCATCAAGAATCAATAAAACCTTCTTCTATACAGAAGTCTTGACGTAATCAATAAAATGCTTCAAACATTTTATGAAGAGCTCCGTGTTAACATAACCTGCCTCTGAAATTCCCACAATACTTCCTGGTGGTGCACCAAATTTTAATGATGGGTGCATTCTTAGCCTCCTAATAATAATCATCGGAGGCACAAAGTTTCCACTGGCTCTTGTACAACAGACTTTTGTAGTATTCACCCCTCTTTCACTACTGGAAACAGCACCCACTTGATGCCATCTTTTCTGTGCTACTGCCTTAGGCAATTTCTTTTGTACAGTAGAAAAGCCGTATTCATAAACATTAAAAATGTTCCGGCGTTCAGTCCATTTTCATTGACCATATTTGTCAACACATCAAAAAATTGAAATACATTTTCTTTGTTAAAACCCCTAACCCTCTAATTGATACATTTTCAGGTTGTCTTAAACTGAGAGTAAGATTTCGCTTCATAAAGGCATAATATCATTTTTTCCTGCGATATTATTTTCTTTGTTGAAAGGATTGGGTAGATGGGGATTAGCAATAAGTAGCCTACTTGAAAATCTAGCTTCCTAACTTCAGTTATTGTAAGGCCAAACATGCTATCTTCAAACTTTAAAATGACATCTAAGAGTTCCTTTTCATCTTCTGAAGGTAACGCTGTTTGTCCACCATTCACAGCCTTGCTGCTACCACGATTAACCGATTAACATTTCCATGAAAATGCCTCAAAAAATTCTTTTCTGGTATCTCATACTTTCTGCAACATTCATTAAGTTTAATATTCCCTTCTTTAAATTTCATCAGAGCATGGGACATATCATCTGTACTGCACTTTCCATACACCCTTTTAACCATTGCATAAAGATTATATAACAAAAGAAAATAAAACCCTGTTCAAGTTGCATAAATCGCACCGGTGCTATTTAAGCAACATAGTAATGGTCCGATTTCAGAAACCACGCCATTTTATGAACTATTGCCTCTCCAAACTACATGCTTGGACTAAACAAATATGTAACTGCAATAAATGCTTCTTAAAAGTATGCCTAGCATAATGAAAGCAGTTGATACATTATTGTCTCACCTGATGCCTGGGTCCTTAGGAAAATGATTACAATATTACATCAAATGACCTTATTTTATTTACACATTAACAAAGCACAAACAAAAATACGGAGAGTCTCCAAACTACTGAAGCATCATGGAAGTGCTGCTTAGTTCAATCTCGATTCACTTGGTAGAGCACGAATGCATTTGGCTCATTTTTAAAGACAGTGATGCAATCTATGAGCCGGTACGGTATTGTAAATTTTCCCCTATCTTATTAATGTTCATCAACCCATAATTTTAAATTTATCAAACAGCATATTTTTTTATTTTGGTTATGTATAATATTTTTACTTTGTGTTTATATGTATACTTGTTGACTGATTCTTGATGTGGCGATAAATTGGGATGCAATAAGTCGATTACCTTTTATCTAAATTCAATCTTTATTGACTTCAAAATTTAAAATTGTGTGTATACTAACCCGCATCAGAAGCAAAGCAGACTATACGTTAGTTTCGTCTAGTCTGATTAGATTAGGTTGGATTAGGTTAGATTAGATTAGATTAGGATATAATCCTAAATGAGAGTGTGATGAGGGTAGTTTTTCCTAAAAGGCTTCTCACTTTCCACTATGCAAATGCAAGATCATTTTATTTACCTTCTTAATCCCTAACCAACTATTATAATTAGAGTTGACTTAGAAGACGCCATGGAAAAATTTAAAGCCCTGTATTTCATATAGCTGAGTAAAATAAATACTCAACTTTTTTTACTCTTTCGGGGATATTTTGAGTTATTATAATTTAAGAAACAATATTATGCTGACAATATTTGAAAATATAATTCTTTAAATAGTATTTCAATGGATTTTCAATAGATACTCAAACTATCATTGTTAGAATACTCGTATCTAACACTAGTTTATAGAGCAAGTACTATAGCCCATTTTTTTAAACTAAACTATAAATTTTAAAACTAAAATTCTTAAGTTATGTTTGTAGCGCTAACTATTCAAAGTTTTAGAGCAATTTAGAACAAAAACTAGGAAGCTAATACAATATAAACCATTCAAGGTTTATATCTAGAGAAGGTATGTGTGTACTACTTATAGACTTGTTTGGAAATCTTATGAAAACTGTATAGCTATATTCAAACAAATTTGGGAGTTTTTTACAAACATTTTTAACTCAGTTGTTTTCCCATCACAATCATAAATCCTCATTTAATTATACTAATGGGTTTGAAATGAGATAAAATGTAGCCTTATTTGCCTGTAGAGAGCGTGTAGATTATTTTAAACCTTAGTTTTAACATGGGGGGATTCAAACCGCCTTCTTTCTGCCACCAGATAATAAGTCTAGATGAGCTTGACGTATAATCCATGAGCCTACTGGTGTGAGGGGTAAATATGGTATTACTAATTCAATTATCTAATCATATATTGAAGCAAAATATTCAAGCTCAATCGTTCAACCAACGGTATTTTATCTTTTATCGTTTTAATATTAATTCAAATGCAATATTTTTGAGAATCTGGTCATCCTTACACTGTAAAAGTGACTTTTAAAATAATGCAAATACATTAACATGTATATTTCAATGAAAGCTATACATATTTCCAAAATTATGATAACCGAGATATGGACTAATTTAACCATAGCAAAAGGAGCTTGTCTATTTTGTAGGCTTACAGAACAGACTTCAAACACAGTTATATGCCAATCGGTTTTATGTTTAGACTAAATGTACTTTAAATTCCTTAATATACTCACCAAGAGTTACTTATATAGAACATTTATTTCCCCTAAAAAATGTGTGTTTAAGAGGAGTCAGGTTAACTATTTATCCATAGGGGTACCCGTATCCATGAACAAAATGTAATATGTTCAGAAATGTGGAGGTACCTCGTTAACTTTTTGATAAAAAAAAATAGCTAAATGTTGTAGGCCTTTATACGCAACTAATTATCCGTCAAATAAATGTGCTTTATAATATACCTGTACAACAGTGGCGTGACGTGGAGAGTTTCCAAGGCAATCAGAGCTTGTTCAATCTGTGCGTGTGATATTTTATCTCCCTCCGCATCCCCGTTTGATAACTCATACATAGGCTCTGCTTTACATACCTCACATTGGAGTGTATGGCCTATTCAACGAGTGTGCTACATATTATGAAAACATGTCAAAGAATTAGTCTCATCTAACTCTGCTTACACTGGCATCACAACCACGCTACGCCAATGTTGTATAAAACATGACTGCATTCAAACAGTTTGTCAAGCACACCTGAAATTTAACGTCGTTAAAAAAAGTATATTAATACAAACAAAATATAACAGCACATGGTTTAATATAAACGAATCAATAAACTACCTTTATTATTATTATTATTATTATTAGCCCCACGTCTTACTAAGCGTTCGGGTTATACGCACTTAAGCTAAAGTGTAATGGCAGGGTGATTGTGAGATGAAATGGAGGACCTACAGTTTTACGTGGAATCCGAACCACGGTGGAGGCCTGGCATTACCTCTAAGCCTTTCAAATGTTAACAATATAAGTTTTGATCATAATTTTAACATAAAATTAATAACATTTGTATATTAAATCAGTTCATAGTAACCCCCGCCCCCACCTACAGTCATTCCCCTTCATAGTCCACCCCAAGTATACTTGGACAAATAAAACTCGGACGCTGCGCGCGCATCGCTTGTACACTACCTGGATCATGTCAACAATTCATCACAACCCACTTGGAAGGGGAGGTTATATCCAAGTTGAGTAGGATGGTGGCCAACTTACTTGGATCCAAGTCGATCTTTGATGAGATTCAAAATGGCGTAGTCTCAAAACACGGAGAGGGAGCTCCGTAAAAGAAATAATATAAAAATAATTAAAGGGACGTATAGGCAAAATGTAGGGTTCATGGAACTGTATGAGGCAGAGAGAGTGTTATGGAATATAACGAAGAGCAAATAATGCATATCTCATGCTACTATCCAGTTTTGTTTTTTCACTGCCTCTTAATAACTATTCAGGATATACAAACTCAAGTTATTGCATTTTTTTGTTTTACAAGTCCTAGTAGTTAATCAAGTTGAACAGTAGAGAATCATAGATGAAGGTGTCATCTTCAACCACTGCTCCGAAAAGGAAATTTGAGGAAGCCATAAGAGCCTCATTGGCACCCGCAGTAACGGGCAAAAATAGNGGGGGAGAGAGAGAGAATTTGATACTGTAGTCCTAAGGGAAGTATTGTTAAAAGTAATTGTTAATATATTTTAGTGATAATATTATTAATACTTAGAAAATAATAATTAGTTCCAAATACTTTGACAACAGTGACTTTGACACAACGTTGGTATTGTTGATAGCAGCATCTTCTAGCTTCTGCTAGCTGTCAGGTAGCACCAAAACAGCCATAAACAGCCTATAGATGTGGCTATAACCATAATTATTAAACATCATAATTTGTCTATTTGATCCAACCTAAAGAAGAAGAGAGTCGAATGTGTAGACGACCAGCGCCCGTTTGCCGGTGAAAGGGAAGTCAGGGTTTGAGTCACAATCGACTGTACTGAGGGTGGATTTTCTAAATAGTTTTAATGCAGATATAAAATGTTATCTTCATCATCCATATCCCATTAGCGTAATTAAATCGATGAGTGGAAAAATTATAACATTCCAGTTAAAATAACTCTTTGTAAAACAAAAAAAAAAGTTTAATGACAAAACTATAAGTTTTATCGAAAAGTTTACCATTAGGCAATTGTAGTTCTAGTCAATAAGTATTCAATTCCAAAATATCAAAGTGAAATTCTCAATAGCTATTAATAATTAAAGTGTTTGGAATTTTATCCTTTTTCCACTTAATGCTTTGACAATAGGTAAATAAGTAAATAATTTCAGTTTTATATAAAAATAAAATATTAGTGAGTCAAATATTAAAAATAATAATAATTATTTAAATTTATAAATTTTTTAAGTTGGCAGCAGCTGTGCACTATGCCTGACAGAGTATTGGCAGTAGCAATATGGAGACCCACAGATGCAGTCAGTAGCGGGCTATATCTAGTCCTCTGCTCTCATGGTTTCATAAAATTTAATATTCGACAAAGAGACGCTACTTGATTATTTTCTATGGTGGCGGTCTTCCTTCTAAAAAGTATCTTCTTTACAATAACAAAACGTAGGATTTATACGGTGTTGGAAACATAATATTATGTTGTTATAGTTTTACTTGCATTTTATTTTTTGTGTTGCGAAAACAAATAAAGAACTTGTTTTCAGTATTTCAAACTTAATTAGTTTATTCCAGTTTGGAACACGTCTCTCTACCGCGTCACACGTGCAACGACAAGGAAAATGAATGTTCCAATGTTATTAATATCAGTTTAACAACCCCACTGTTGAGTAGATAAAGGTTAACATTCCAAGAATCTTATCCTTTTCCCACCCAAAGAACCTTCAAGCCCGATTTTAAAAATGATAAGGGATCAAAATAGTCACTTTATTCATTCATTTGATAGCTTATAAAAAACCTATAATATGGCTATCTCGGTTTAATCTTCCATACTTATGGAAAGTTATCCTTTTTTCCACTCACCGATTCACTTGGTATATAGGTTTTCAACCCAAATGGATTGTAAGACACTTAGAGTCAAATTTATTGACATAATTTTAAGACCAGGATTATCACTTGATATAAAAAGGTATACTTTTATGCACCTTAAAAGTGACAAATTGAAAAACCAAATAAAAACAAGAGCATCGATACAATGTGTGCCTTCGCCTCTAACAGCCTCTTTTCCCTAACAACGCATCGTTCCCGTATGTAAGTTTATAGGTGCACCACTGAGTTCATTGGGCTAATTATGTGAGTCCTAAATGGGCATCTTAAGAAGCTATCATTTCCTATGACAGTTCATATTTATAGTTTTAAAGTTGCTATGAAAATTACATGCGCACGAAATTAATAGATGGAAATAAAATCAATAAAAAGATTGTTACATTCCAGATAGAAAAAATAGAAGCCATTTAGAAATGTGGTTTCTTAAAATCAGGATATAAACTTTATTTAAATAAATTACCTCCCTGATTCCACAGCAAGGGATTTTAGTTTTCTAAAGTACACAACTATTGCTTTGTATTAATATACTGTTTATCTAAGATGTTACATTTTTTTTTAAACCATCCCCTGTAGTGGAGGTCAGAGCTCTGAGAAAGACGATGGTCAGGGGGCAACAATTACCCAAGCTATCAACATGAACTTTTATAGAAACTACCAACCAAGGTAGACACATCTGAAAATAAATCCCGTCCCTCATATTTTGCAAACGAGGCCCTGCCAAGCACCCTGTATATATAATAAATACCGTGGTGTGATGATATTTCCCGAGAAGTAAAGTACATAAATTCTTATTCCACGTAGGGAGCTCTTCATTGTACATCTATTGAACTCCCTTCATTGTGGCAAGTATTTTATACTTAGCCGAGGACAATGGTCAGACAGAGAACAATAAGGAAGGAGACAGCGCTCCAGTGGCCACACTAGGAAACATGGTAGGGAGGTTAAAGAGGGACAGAAACAATGCAACATCAATGAATGGATACAAAACCACAAACTGGTAGCTAAAACAAATGAGGCATGCCAAAGTCCAAACCCGACCACAATTACAATCCACCCTCACCTCACCACCCCTCACTCACACACACGTACATACAATCATACACATACACACATACATACAATCATACAGCCTCCCACGGACACACGTAAATTTTAAAACAAGAGTTTTATATTTTTAGTAACTGTAAACGAATGAAAGGAATGGTCAGGAAAAAATAATGTTATGGGATTGCAAACACAAAGTAGGCATATTCGTTCACCTATGAACTTTTGTTTGGGAAACAATGGTAGACTAGAATTTATTTGTATTGCGAGTTGGTACATAGCACGTAAAAAACAAACACTTTATTTTTAAAGTGAATTTACAAAGTAGGAGATTATTTGTTAGCGATATTGTTGTTTTTAGTTAACAGTAGAATCATTGTTGCATTAGAGGAATACAAACAATTTTTATAAATAATACAATAACACGAAAGTAAAGAAATTAAATAATTACGTTATCGTCATCAACTTGTAGCCACGCACATGTGTGATGTGTGATATAATTAACACAATAACCGTGCTGGGGTAGGTTTGTCTCTAATTACGGATGTTAGGTAGATAGATTAGTAGTTTTAGTCTATTTTATTGCAGTTTTACTACCCATATGAGATAAACACATGTATATACACTAATGGGGAAGAGGAAATGAACACTAATTTGTGCAAAGACATAGAAGAAACCCCTTTATGGGAAAACCACTCTCAATACCCCCAGCTGGGATTCCAACCTCAACCTACCCGTTACCGAAAAACCAGACAAACACACCTGGCGTTTAGCTCGCATACCCATAGGAATGAGGGGTTAAAGTAATTATAGTAACACTAAATGTAGGATTATCAAGTTTGTATCTATATAAAGTATTCTGAAAGCAATTGAAAACATTGTTCAAATTTTAACTAGTGGTGAACACGTGGTCTAAGGTGTAAACATTGCAAGCAACTGGATTTTATGTCCATGATGGAGAGGTCAATATTCTAGATTTCGGCTCTTCAAACTAATATGGGTTCATTTTGTCTGAGCTATCCGCCCATTTCCTTCACATTAAAATACTTTGTTAGTTACCTTGTTCCTGAAGGGACCAATATAAAGTTAAAAACAGACATCGTTCCTAGTAAGCAAGTGGGCTAGTTAACGTCAGTGTCTCTACGATTCACGTTTCACATTTCTCAAATTATTGTTCGCATATATCTTAGAATGCATGATAAATAGATGGTGCGACACAATATTGCAAACGGTTTAATATAATGTTCTATAGTTTGTGACAAAATGTCCAAAATCAAGCTATCAATAAAGTATTCCTAAATAAGTGTTTCTAAGAAAAACAACAACTATTTTTATAATCATATGAATCTCTCTTCAGATACAGATTTTGGACACAATTTCTAAAGCCATTTTTAAATATAAGATTTTTTTTCAAAATAAAGCAGTCATTGGTAAACTACGCTCCAATGAAAGACCTACATATGTTCATACTAATCATGCAAAAGACTCCCCAGTTAACACATTTTAACGATAACTTAGAACCAAATTCTAAAATTGGAAGTAGCTAATTCTATTTGGTAGATTAATTTATACAACTTTCTGGCCATTCTTTATTATTCAGTTTGGCATTTAGTGATTAATATATAATATCTGTATTTTAAAACTAAAAGAAAACCTACATCATGAGATTAAATGAAGATCTAAAAAATCACTTTTTGGGACGTGGCTAGGCACGCCGCGCCTATCGTCTTTAGACCAGTGTACAGCGGCACATTACTGTACCACACCACAATGATGAACCGTGGCGGTGAATTAGGCGCGCCGTGCCTAGCCACACCACAATGATGTACTGTGGCGGTGAATTAGGCACGCCACGCCGCCATGTTGTCAGTCGCAGTTCAATAAGAACACAAATTATGTTTGTACAAGCCGCAGTCGTTTGTCATGCACATTAATTCTTACCTACTCGTACTTACTGATATTTTAATACATCTGGAGAAATCGAAATCTTGTGCGTGAAATTAGATTTCTTGTTCCCCCAAATTATTAATGGATTGAACAAATTGTTTAATAATGTTAAAGAAGTGGGCGCAGGAAAGGAACTTCAGATTATAAACTTGGAACATTTGAAGTTACTTAAGGAAAAAATTAATACGTAAAATTCCTTATTCAGATTTACCGTAGGCCTACGGTCGTTGGATGGGATGCGTAAGACATATTTTTCTGCCACGGTGCGTAGCGAAAACAAAACCAGGTACCTAATATAATTATAGGCTTTAAGTAGACCGTGAATTAAAATATTTGCAAAACAGTGGTTTATGTGACAGGGCCTTGCTGTTTTAAAGGTTGTCATTGGCACGAAGGTGATACCTAGGGAACCTATATTATGATAAATAAATATTTGAAACCTCGTCTTAAAAACATTTAATCAGGATTTGTCATAAAAATAGATGTGTAGTCATAAAAAAATTGCCAATAAATATATTCACATACTTATTTTACTTTTTCAATAAATACATACAAAAAAATATGGTACGGCCCACCGCACAGACTTTCTATCTCTTTCTATAAACTCGTAAGATTTCTGAACGGAATAATGTAAGAAGGCAAGATTGCCGTCAAGATTCATCAAAATTTCTGTTTTAAATCTTATATTTTTATTTTTAAAGAATTAATGTCCTCATTTGTAAGTTTGGACCAATACAAAAGGGTCTGTTACTTCGTATTAAAATTTCTATTTCCGGTTAAAATTTTAATATTTTATTAGGTGTTGCACATCTTCAGGTCATCGCATTGATATATAATTATTCATTTATACATTTTGATCAATAAAAAATGTAAATATTGACTATTGAGTCTAAAATGGAGATAGATCATTGCTGTACAAACATTTCTCCTAAGAGGTTTTAGGAAAAACAACATAAGCTTTTAGAGACTTACTTATATTTAATTACTCTATGGCATTGGAGAATTATTGCGTTAAGACTTAAGTAGTATATATTTACAACTAAAGCTCACAAAATTGTATTAATATATTTGCAAATATCTCAGATAATTTTGCTTTTATAAAAATATATGTCAAATAAAAGTTTTTTATTTCTAATAGTCCTACAATTTTGCAATGATAAGTTGTTTAGTATCTCAAATAGTTGTGGATATACGGAAATTAACGCTTCTGTAAAGTACCCTAAAAATCATTTTCATGGGAAAATGAAAATAGCCAGTTTATTTATAATCTTAATCAACGCCTAGATACTAATTTAATCAAAATCGTCGGAGCAGATTTTGAGAAAACCTATTTTTTCTCTTTTCGCCCCTTATAAAACTACTCTTAATTTTAAGTTTTAATTGTCACACAGACGGCATTGAAAAGACTCTTTTTTAGGGTTTGGGGCGTCATGAGACGTTGAAATCCATCAACATTTCAGGTTAGATTTTTTTTACGGTCGCAATACTTAAACTTTAATGTCCAAAAAGTTAAAATATATATATATATATATAAAATTGCATATAAATTGAAAGTTATTGATTTTATAAAAATATGTTTCGAATAAAATATTTGTATTATAAATATATATACATATTTGTAATGCTAAGTAATTCTATATCTCAAATATTTTCTGAGATATTATAAGAAATGTTAATTTACGCATCAGACCGGAGCCCTTAAAGCCATTTTTCCGAAATATTGAGAGTAGCCATTTTGTTTGGAAAATTTATTAATGTTTATAAATGAAATTTAATCAAAATCGTTAGTGCCGATTTTGAGAAAATCGACTTTTTCTCTTTTTTCCCTTCAGTAAACTACCATTAATTTAAGGGGTAGATATCCAATTCCAAAAGACATTTCGGGGCAACCCTATGGAAACCCTAGACATCAAATTTTAGCTCAGTTGGTAAAATAGTTTAGGCTCTAGTTGGAGGTACAGACAGACAGACAGACAGACGGGAATTCAAAAACCACTTTTTCGGATTCAGGGAGTCATGAAACGTCAAGATTTATCAATATTTCGAGTTAGATTTTTTTGACGATCACCATACTTTCTCTACCTGTAAGATAGAGAGAAAGTAAAAAGACTTGCCAATTCTATCCCTCCAATCGTTAAATATAATATTTTAAAATAACCTTTAAATTTTACAAATAAATATATTATTTTCCCTACATTAAAACTATTATTTGGTGAAATAAAGAGTTCAGAGCTATGTTTATTTAAGTCTAGGATACGTTGGTGTGATGAAAATGATAATCACACTTGGCGATCTCTCTATGTAGATTAGACGGTAGTGAATGTAAATGCTACGGATAAAATCCGAACCTGGATAAAGTCAATATTATTCATACAATGTTGACGTTACCCAAACTACGTAGATAATGTTTAGTTAGAGGTAATTAAATAATGTTTTTTCGAAGTTTAAACAAATAATATTGACATTATTCACCCGTGCCTGGATAGTGGCAATTTCTATGGCTTAGGCTAGGTTAGTTAGGTTAGGTGAGTTTAGGCTAGGTTAGACTAGTTTAAGTTAAGATAAATTAGGTTAAGCCAGAGAAAAATAAACAATAAACTCAGGCATTTCGAATGTTAGTGCACTGCTACGATCCAATTTATTGTCCAATTTCGAAATATTGTTTCAAAATAGAATTCGTATTGAAACTTGCTTAGTTTTACAAATATTATTCAACGTTATCCAAGTCTTGCTGGCTAGAGTCGATGTCATCCGGATAAGATCGTAAATGAAATAGATTACTTTCTATTTAAGACTTTATCCACTGCACTTGGATAATGCCAACATCTCCTGGCTAATCTTGGCATTTTCCATATTTCGCACATTACACATAACATAAACATCGGTGTTTGTGGCTGTCTAGATATTAAAAAAAAATCAAAATATAGCTTTACTAATGCTAACTATCGCAAAATAAAAGCATATTTCGTTTAAAGATACGAGAATCAGTTTGAAAACTTAGAATTTTGCATGTAACTATCTTCATCATTTAATTTCGCGAACTTAAAAATACGTAAAGATGATAACTTTGAGCTTGAAATAAGCTTTTGGGCTTTGATAAAAAAACATTATGTTTCGTGAAAATACTGTCGGTGAAATGCATTGTCCTTAGTGATCCCTTTCTGTGTCTATGATTGGCGAGAACAGGCAAAGTTGTGAAAGACGTAACTACAGCGCTGTGAGAAGAGCAGACAGTTTAAAGTTGACTGGTCTATTCCCATCGCTTCTTACTACTCATCCACGTTATACATATTTAACTATGGTAATATGGTAAAGGTGAGGAAGGTAGAATGTATACTAAGTGCATCAGCACTTTTGTGAATGGGGCGTGGAGAAACAATTTAGAAAAACAACAGTCCCAGTGCAATGTGTCAAAATTCGACATCCCCCTCACTGGTAAACTGTACTGGACGAGCCTGATATTCAGTCTGCGTGTCCACTGACGTGGCTAATCTAAATGTTGTGATTTATTCATATTCCTCCATTGCTTAATAAAAGATACTGATGGACTCCACATAAAATGGATACTCTACAAGTTTATTAAAAGTATCTCTTACACAAATGTAAGCGCCTCCGTTTGAATGAAAGGCAGGTAAATGTCGTTCCAAAATAGACGCAACATGAGAATCGGATTAACTCAACCTGAACAATACGGTACAGTCGTGAACAAAGCGGATACCACCAATACGAACCTGCAGCAAATACTCGCAACAAACTTGTCAGAATTAATATATGGCCGTGGCTTTGAAAGGGATTCTCCACACATGAACGATTTTTCAAGAGCAGTTACATAAACTGACACCACCAGCGCTAAACATATACTAACACACTCAATCCAGCGCAGCAATGTTCTCACTATCGTTTGAAATGTTATTCTTTTGATATCAATTTTTATATGCATAGCAAAACCCATCCACAGTAAAAAAAAAAAGTTCTTCAGAACAAGAATAAAAAAAAGAGAGAGTGAAATCTAAAAAAAGGTCCGGTAACATAGTCGGTTGACGTCACCTGACGTGTTTGTGTGACCAATGGCGTGAGGGAATGCACGGACCACTGAGTTGGACGTTTGTTGGATATCAACACAATTTCACATCTCCATTTCGTCCACTCGATGCCACGATGAAGTGTGAAGCCGCATATAATGATGTCATAGACGTATCATAAAGGGCGATGACTCTTTACTACCCTCTATGACTCACTTCATTTGAAAAAAAAGGAGCATCTTTATAGTTTACGTTAAAGGCACGTTCTACTAGAAGGTATACATCCACATACTTTTTTATTTCTTATGAGATGAAAATGTTTTGGTACCGTTAAAATCGAATCCATAGGAAGGGGAAGTATTCTTTAAGCCTAAACATAGAATTTAATTCGAATAAATTGAAAAATGACACCTGGACACGGTAATATAACCTGGGACCTTTGTCCGGTACCAATGCTCTACCAATGACCTATTCAGGGATCTTCCCGTATTCAAGGTCATTATTCACTCGTATCTTAAGGCAGTCTGAGATGGGCTCATGTCCATAATTATAATCATACATAACCCAAGCTTCAACTTTCATTTATACATTAGGCTAATATTGTATAACGTTGCTTTCTTCCATTAGTATTGAAGTATTAACATATATGTTCTATAAAAAAAACAGAGTTAGTGATAAATTCAACCACCAAGCACTTAAGTCAATATTTGAGTGTGAGAGGATACTGGAATAGTTTCTATTGTTTTATTAGCACTCATTTGATACTATTTCTGCCGTTAACGTCCTCAGGAGAAATTATACATGGGCTTTCTCGATTGCATTGCCTCTATTTAATTAACTTAAAAAAATGCATCTCATGTTTCTTTTAGAGGTGGGATTTTTGTAGAGTCAGCACCCTTAAGACAAATCGCAATTTTCTCGGAAAGTTATTTTGTGATTTTGTTAAAAATTAATTTATTTGGGTGAAAAGTAAAGGTATTTACTTCTAACCATTTATTTTTATCTAAGTACTTTCACTGTTTACGTGAATCATTGTTAAAAATAATATACTATAATTTCTTTAATGATTTTTTTTAAAACTTAAAATATAAGGTTTTTGATTCTGTATGGATATGACACTTCCTCTAGATTTAATTTTATAGATAATCCTCTTTTAAATAACAAAACAACTCTTAAATAACTTGGTAATTCTGGACTTCTGCAACACTTTTAAAAGTTCCGGTAAGGTTCCCAAGGGTGAGTATAGGTTAAGTAGCACCTATAAGAAAGAAAATTGAAAATTAATGAAAATGGATCTTCGTATATATGTATCCATAGTTTTTGTTAAGGATGGATTCGAAAATTATTTTCAGCCTAACATAAATTGAAGACTTCTAAGACAAGTGAATGATTTTGTGTATCTGAGCAGAATGTTCTGTAAAAATTGAAGTACAGATGGTGAAATAGTTATGTGGGTGAATGCATCTTAGAGAATAGTTTAACTCGTATGTGGACTATTGCAAAGAATGAAATAGTGTCGAAAGAGGCAAAGATGACAGTTTAGAAAAATAATAGCAAGATGAATGCGGTTAGAATAAGATAGCTAAGAAATGTATGTGGAAAAACTCGTATGGACAGAGCTAGTAATGAGATGAAAGGGAATCCAATAGTTTAATGTGAAAGAAACCTCTTATGTTGGATTGGGCATGTTGAGAGGATGAGTGGGGATCGAGTAACGAAGCAAATATATGAAGGTAGAGTGTGTGGATCAAAAAGAAGAGGTAGGCGATGTAATACGTGGTTACATTTTGTAAACGAATGAGTGGAAAAGAGAAACATTGATAGTTTTGAGAATCAAAGAGCATGTATGACTTTGTGTGTGGATGTTGTTGAAGCGAACGGAATATACAAGCGTAGGGAAGTATGGAGAAAGTTAATAAGAATGGATTAAGTACGGAATTGTTTTTTGAGCTAAATGCCCAGTTCCTTGCCTACCCCATAAAGGAACGGCGTGATTAGGTATATATGTGTGTATGTATCATTTCAACGAGGATCAGATTTGACATGTTTCCATGCAGAGAAAAAGTTTTGTATAGTTACGATTTCTTTTACGCAGCAGATTTGGGTCCCAAAATTCTAGAAACAAGCTAATTTTCAATATTAATGCTTTAACTTGCGGAAATTGTCAGTTACATGTGTGTGATCAATTGAGATGAGTTATCAGATAACGCAGCCATTTCCGACTTGGGAGGACTTTATGCTGACTATACTATAATTATATTGTACAAATTAGGATAAATAATGGATTAAATAGCTAAGCTATTATATTTGTTGATTAAGGTTATAACCGCATCTAAATATCATATTCTTTAAATTGAAATTTAATTAAAAAATTTAAACACATAAAATATCTTGGTTATTTAATCAATCAAGATATGCCTATTCGTAAAGTTATTGTCATTATACTATTGGCATTATAAAGCCGTCCAGAGTCGAAGGTGATTGCGTTATCTGATAGCTCATGATCTTAATTGGTGATCTCCACACGTCTATCACAGACTCTGCCTTAAGATATGAGTGGGACGGGACGAATCCTGGATATCTTAGTAGTTAGAGCATTGGCGTACTAATCCAAAGGTCCCAGGCTCGATTCCCGTGTTCTGGTGTCATTTTTTAAAATTTAAAGAGTATTATATTTATATGTGGCTATTTAATTCACCAATATTAATTAGTAAAAAATTAAGTATGAATAAAACCCTTTTAAAGTATTCCCAATTTGTATCTTAATGTGCTAGAGCGATATGATAAGTAAACATTATTAAAATAGTAACTATACTAAGATTCATATATAACAAAAAATGATTGTCTAAATAATAATTGCCAAATCTGTCATCGATGTATAAGTGAATCTCAAATAAAAAATAATAATCGAGGCGACGGCTTCGCCACACACTCCAAAGAGTCCTTAGAGAAGCTCTGGACTAGAAACCGCAAGGACACCAATGTCAAAGATAATGAATGATAACTTGTTGGATGACTTTATGAAAATAGCAGGGAACGCACAAAGTCTTGGGACGAACTTAAAAAGAGTAACAGATAATATATTTGAATGGTGAAACTTTGTGGTGGCTCTATGCTCAAGGAGTTAAAAAGTATTTTAAAATCAAGACATATAACCCACAAAACAATTTTTTTTTCAAACCATTTGACTTTCAAAAATTAGTATTTACAATAAAAAATTAGGAAAGAAAAGATCAAAATTAGCTGAGTCCACCATTTGTAACGAGCCTAAACGAGTGCAGTCGCTTGTACTCTTACACCGGGAGAGGTCAGCTGGAAGAGAAGAGTCGCTTGGATTTTGATTCATCGCCCAACCTTCCTCCCCCCTCCAAGCCCCGTAACACCCGTTGTTCCCCTACCGTCCTAACAGCTCAACGATGCTCTGTCCACTGAGTGCAATGGACCATTATGACATTAGAAATAAGCTTACAAAGATGAAAGTGTTGATTTTATTTTACGAAATAAGAGAATATTTTATTCGTGATGTAGTCTATTATTATTATTATTATTATTATTATTAGCACCACGTCTTACTACCCGTTCGGGTTATACGCACTTACGCTAATGTGAAATGGTAGGGTGATTGTGAGATGAAATGAAGGACCTACAGTTTAACGTGGAATCCGAACCACGGTGGAGGCCTGGCATTCCACACATTCACAAGATGTATTGTCAGAGGTGAAGGAAGGGTTTGGTAATCGGATAAATCTGTGCCGGGACCGAGGATTGAACCCCAGCCGCCAGCTCAGAAGTCTGACACCTTACCCCCTAGACCACCAGGTCTCCCCGTGCTGTAGTCAGTAAAGCAATTCAAACTAGTCAAAGGAACTTTAAAAACAAACAATTGAATAAATTTATATAAGTGCACGTAATTTTGAAAAGATAGTTTTGAAGATAGAAGCTTTAGAGAGAAAAAAAAAATGTAGACATAAGTCCATTCATGCTAACATTCAAAGAGCCACATGTTTAAGGATATATTCAATGAAATTATTTCAGAAAATAAATTTCACATTTTGAGTCTAAGCTATGTGAGAGCATTCCAAATCATTCTAAATTGTGGCAAACAAGAGCGTGGACCCCCCCAAAAGTGTTTTCAAATAAGTCACACGCTTGAATTAAACCCGGGCAAGCAAGGAGTGCCAATCCCTAAATCATATAATTGAGTTGTGTTTCCAATCTTTTGACTTCCCATCTTTCCTTGAGGTAGACTCTGATAAAGTTCACTATATTTTCACTTGGTTTCTTTTTAAACCTCTTACCAAGCACTTGGTAATATTGCGTTGATTGTGTCAAACTATATAATATTTAAAGATAATATCGACTAAAGTTTTCAAAGTTAAATTTATCCCCTGTTCTTGCCAGTGAGGATATGCTCACTAAAGTGTGATGTGAGTATAATAAGTCGAATTAATGCAGCGTATTCTATTTTCAAGGAGATTATAAAATCACACAGTGAAAATGGATTCTCAATCAAAATTACTTTTGAATGAAAATGGATTCTCAATCAAAATTACTTTTGAATATTTTCCTGTAATTTGAAAACCATCTCAAAATATAATCCAATGGAACATAAAATATTTTTCTACTACGGCTATGAATTAATGTATTTTCTAAAATTTGACAATATAATGTTTCTTATTATGTTACCTATTTGTTTAGTGGTGGCTAAATGTATCAGATCAATAAGAGGAACCCTATTATAGTTAATACAAATAAAGAGAAGGTTGTTGTGAATAGTTTTATTAAGATAGGTAGATTATACAGCTAGAACCAGACATCGCATCCAAGTGCAGTATTTCTGTCTTCTAAATGGAAAACCAGTAGGAATGAGACCAGTTAAACTAGTTTTTCCATATTTTAAAACATATAAAAAGATTTAAACATAACTACTTTCACATTAAAATTAGAAGAAACTGAACCTTGGTTTGCAGTTGTTTAATAAATAGTGCAGAAAATCGCCCTTTAATGAGATGTTTTGAGCGTATTAAAGTCTCTAATTTCCGACATGAGATAGGTCTTTAAGCATTTGAAATTCAAACAACAACTAGAATTCGTGTTCTAATAACAAGAATATCAACATTATCAAAAGCTTCTTTACTTAGTCCAAGGCTATTCTATTTAAGAAAATACTTGTTTTCAAATGTATATTATCACAACTTCCTAATAAAGCAAAAAAAAGAAAAGAGGTAAGGGCCGTTCCTTTCCAATCCCCTCATTGAAGACTCTTGTTTCAAATTCCAGCTCTGCTAGGTGCGAGCAGGTACAGACACATAATTTGGAAACAATTTCAATATAGGATATTAATTATGTAAAGTTTCTAGATTTATCTTGGCAAAAAAAAGTAGTTTTATTAAATACGTATCTGCAAAAAATAATTCTCCAGGTGAGTTTTGTACACGCGCAAAGTAACACTTGATAAGATAAAGTAGGGAAACACCCTTATTTAGAGGACATTACCTACCTGGGGCATTAGGAGATATTTTGATGAGGGATGCACTTTAACTTATCTGCTGATAGCATTTCCCTCTTCCCTTGACGAGTGCAAACACCTAATATTATATTTTCCCACGAATATCATTGACTTGCATTTCAAATTAATTTTTTCTTGTTTCCTCTTCTGAATATATAGTAATGATTTTTTTTTTCTAATCTATATCCTGGTGGGAGGACTCCTGCACGTCATTTTCGCGAGTAAATAAAAAAACCTAAGCTGTAAACTATTTAAATAAAACTATTCTACAATAAACTACTTCAAGATCCTTATCATACTAATATTATAAAGAGGAAAGGTTTGATTTTTTGTTTGTTTGTTTGTTTGTAATGAATAGGCTCCGAAACTACTG
>CABEEJ010002587.1:14057-106667 GCA_901482245.1 Timema douglasi | reverse complement strand
TGGTGGAGTCAATAAGCTCCATTTCCCTCTATAGACTTACCCCTTTTGAAGCCATACTGCTGCTGGTGCATACCTATAATCTTCCTATGCCTAAGCCGGCTTTGACATATGACTTTTTCTTGACCCTTCCCCAGTGTATTTAGCAGGAAGATTGGTCTGTATGATTTCGTAAGTTGCGGGTCTTTGTCCTCCCCTTTGCTAAGCACTATCACCTCACTCTGTTTACAGATGTTCGGAATTCTGCCTTGAGTGAGGCATTCATTTAATAGCCCTGTAAGATAGGGAGCCATGAGGACCACCGTCTTTTGAAGCACTTCGACCTTTATCTCGTCCAGCCCGGGTGCTTTCTTTTTTCCCATTTTGGCAATGGTGCTGATTACCTCCTTCGAATTTATTGGTACCAATGGATCGTCATTTCTATATTAATTACTCACAATTTTCCTTCTTAATTCTTCCTGTTATTCTGTTTATCCCTCCTCCTCATCGTCAGGCAACAATGTCTCCATCAGAAATTCCACTGTCTCCTCCTAGCAGGTGGTTATACTGCCATCATCTCTTTTAAGGGTTGACATCATTGATGGGAGTCTTATCTTCCCGAGGATATCCTGAAGGGGATACCCCATGGTCTCTGATGTAGTTTTTCCTTAACATATCTTTCCTAGCCTTTCCTCTTTTCTTCAGTTAGTCCATCCTGAAATGCCCTTTTTCTCTATCTATAAATTTCTAATAGGGTTACTCGACCTACTGGGTCTTTACATCTTTGGTATCTTCTACGGGTCCTTCTTGCCCTTGCCCGTAGGCCTTGCATTCTATCGTTCCATGGTTTATTTCCAAAACCTTAGTTTCTCGTTTCATTAAAGGTATGGATCTCCTCATTGCTTCCTGCAGGGTCCGCTTCAGCTTTTTGGCCTTACTATACATTGTCACCCTCTGACCCCAAATAAATGTGTAGTGAGTTCTTATCTTCCAGCCTAGACAGGCGGAGCTTCTCGTCAAACGTTCCGTATGACTGTGATGGGATATCCCCTATTCCTTCTTCCATTTTTATCCTCGGGACTTTATTTCCATTTGTATGGTTTCCTTTGCTGGCCATGATATTCATTATAACATTCTATTTCTTTTTATTTCCATATCCTAACCCCTTTCTCCTAAGTTTCCTACTTTGTTTGGGTTTGATTCCTAGATCTGCATTGAGCTTGTTTGTTTCTAGCTCTTCTTCCTTCTTGCCACCCTTCACAGGGACCAACACCACATCACCTTTGCCATATTCTGTTCCTATGATACTCGCCACGGTGGCGTAGTTGGCTAGCGCGCTAGCCATGTTGAGCTCGACCGCCGAGGACGGGGAGATCGAGGTTCGAATATTGGTCGGGGGAATTGCGGTGGTTTTCCTAAATTATTTTCAACTCTCCTTCCACGCAAATGTGGGTTCACTTCCTCTAATTCAACCTTCCCAATTCCCAATCCATTAGCGTAATTAGTACTTAAAGCGTATAACCAAAACGGTTAGTAAGACGTGGTGCTAAATAATAATAATAATGTTCCTATAATGCTTATGTTCCTCTGTGAGTCTCCGATTTAGAACGGCATTATGCACATGGGAGATAAGGGTAGATAATGTTACCATTGAGTCCCCAGTGGAGGGAAATTTTCCATCCCAAAATGTGTTCCCAGTTCAACTATTCCCACCCAAAGCATAGGAAGTGACCAAGTAGTCATTCCCGGTCCCATATGACTCATTTGGCGCCCTTCATGTGGATATAACTTGGATCCCAGTGTCTTTAAGTATCCTATTATAGTCAAAAAAGTGGTCCATAGCATCCTCCATCCACAACAACTCGAGGTATACAATCTTTCCAGGGCCTGCTCCATAGGTCTTGTACGAGATTTCCATACTTTTCCGCATTACCTCATAGAAGATGACCTTTTGATGTGCTGAACCACTCTACACTCTCAGGCCAAATTCCATGACTTGAAGATGAGCATTCCTTGACGCTTCAACGGATATTATATATGCTTTGCAAAATAGCATCTCCAGGATCAGCCTAACTCTTAGTTTATATACATCCTTATAGCTATCCACGCCATGTTTCGCTGGAAAGGTCTTATTTGGATTTTTCACTCATAATTTAAAGTAGTCCCTAATGAAACGGAAGACCGGTTCGTTGTTAGGGTTCGGACACATGAATAGCCTATCAGCGCACCCAGCATGGCATAGGTTAGGACCAACAATACCCACAATAGACCCTCGCTTGACCACCTCCTCTGCCACATGGTGTCTCATGTTACCTCTTTCACCTTTATTGATAAACCTCGTTGTAGACGACACACTAATGAGTCCAGAGACTACAATTTCATAATCCCTTAGGAAGTCTATATATTTACCTCAACTTGCCGCTATATGTCTGTAGCCATGTACTTTTTGTCCAGATCATGTGCAATAGGTCTCATTTGCACCATAGCTGTATTTGCATCTTTTTATGAGGAGTCTTAGAATGAAGTCCTCTACAGTCATGTCCTTAAAGAACGATCTGGTTGCCGCAGGTCCATTGTTAGCCAAAAACCACCAATTCCTCCATGAACTCGCTCGTTCAGATGTGGACCAAGGCCCTGGTGCTGCTCTGCCTAATTGACACTCATGAGTACCCTCCCCACCATTATCCCCATATCCACCGATATAATCTGAATCCGACATTTGGCGAGTCCCCTCCAGAGCGTCTCATTTATTCCTCCCGTTTACTCCGGTCCTACCATCTTTAAATTGGTTTTGCATTGGGTCATTAATATGGGTCGTGGGTTTTCTTCTTCTCTTTTCCTCATTGGCATCAGATGCTATCTGTCCTCCTGCACTTTGTTTGGACAAAAGTTTCTCCCTTTGCATGGCTGCTCTCCTTAGATTTCTTGTTCGTTTGGACGGAGATCTTTTAGTTCTGTTCTCCGTTCTGTCAGGCCTTGTTCCTACCCCTACTAAGTCTATCTAGTTTCCTGTCAATCTCTTTCAGTGTTCCTAGTATTCGAGTCAAGACATCAAATACCATAGTCAGTCCTTTCTATTTGTCTTCTCAGGAGCATTTGGGGCGTGGGGCAGTCACGGGAGTTTTGTTTCTTGCCAATGCAGTATGTATGAGAAAGGTAAAACTTAGAGGAAATGTATAAAAAATCGCATGAAAGAAGATTTAAGAAATTTAAGAAAAAATTCGTTCCTGGCCGGAACTCGAATCTTGATCTTACCCAAACCAAAAAACAGACAAGACTTATACCTTTGTCTTCGTTCCCAAATTTTTTTTAATAGCCCATATACTACCATAATTGCACTGAACTATCTTAAACTCATAAAAAAAAACTATCTTAAAAATGTATCATGGCTGATTCCTTATTTTCAAATAACTTATTTTTATTTTTATTTTCATTGAAATACTTCCTCAGTGATGATGGTGGTAACTGAACCCTTTCCCCCTTTGTTGAGTTACAGCTACATACAAAATAATCCTCCCCCCCCATCACCGTGACGAATTTTTATTGAAATAGTGAAACAGAAAATCATAAATATGATCTTATTTTAACAATAAATTGATGGGGAACCGATTAATTTTCTTTTTTAAATTAGACAACGTTAGTTGTTTCAATTTGATCTGTATATTTATGTGTTTGTGTCTCCCCCCGGCCCCCCCTACTGCCTACCCGGACCCTCCTATAAACTACCCACGCACAAATGAATTGGGACGACAAATTACAAAGAGGAAGAAACGATTAAAATATGAGCCCGCACAACCCGTTTGTGTACTTTTGTACGAAGTGTGATTTTTATGTGTGGGAGGAGGGGGGTTCAGAGTCTTTCTTTGATTTGTATGTTTATATTAAAACGATCACGANATTAAAATATGAGCCCGCACAACCCGTTTGTGTACTTTTGTACGAAGTGTGATTTTTATGTGTGGGAGGAGGGGGGTTCAGAGTCTTTCTTTGATTTGTATGTTTATATTAAAACGATCACGACTTTTTTTTTCAAACAGAGATACTTTATAGTTATTTTGTTTTATAATAGCAATCTATTTTTGGTTTTCTATAAACGTTGTTTGTTTGTGGCAGCTTTTAGAATCGTGTGTATACATGTCGAGGACACGTGGAGCTTTGGGTCACGACCTTAACTTCCATCACCACGTTTTGACCGAGTGGATGGGGGTCCTTTATTTTCGTGCATACAGGCGAGTGGTTAAAGCGCCTAACTTTGTTCTGTAAGGCCACGATTAACTGCAATGGAGATTGTTATTCATTACGTGGTTTATTTTGTCTTTATTTCTTCAGCGGATCATTGACTAAATTCCTTCTCATGTCGATTAATATGTATTTTTCTCACTATGGAATTCCATATTAGCAGATTAAAGCATCTGAATATCCTTGAAATTCACCCTCATCCTTACCCTTCGGGTTAACTAATGTGAGTTGATGTCTGGAATTGGCTCTTAAATCATACAACAGATATAATAATTACTCTTTCGGTATTGCTTGGCCATCCTACGCACGAATAAGTGGTGAGAGGGGTCAACCACAGATGTAGAAGACTCTGGTTCGTTCCTCAGTGGCATGTGAAAGAATTTTAGAATTTAATTTTTACATCTCAACTAAGACAGTTTTCAGCCATAGGGTCTGGTGTAGACATGTTATAAGCAAGTTTTAAGTCATGTATTAATAAATCAATCCATGAATTTATAAAGTGTAAAGGTTCAATCCTCGGTCCCGGCAAAGATTTATCTGATTACCAAACCCTTCCTTCACATCTGACAAGACCCCTTGTGAATGTGAGGAATGCCAGGCCTCCACTGTGGTTCGGATTCTCACGTTAAACTGTAGGTCCTTCATTTCATCTCACAATCACCCTACCATTACACATTAGCGTAAGTGCGTATAACCCGAACGGTTAGAAAGACGCGGTGCTAATAATAATAATAATAATAATAATATAAAGTGTAGACTAATTAATATCTAAACAAATAAGAAATACACACTCACTTTATCTCTAATATCTTTTGTACACTTTGGTGGCAGATTTTTTAATATCATTATTTGATTGTCACTTAATTCGATAAAAAAAAACTAGATTATCTAAACGTTAGTTTACCACTTCCCAAATAGAGACAAAACTAATTAATTTTTGTCATTTCTGCTCTATTGGCTATTAACGACTTAATCCAAAGGGTGTAAAGCTAGGAGGATACAATAGAATAAAATTTACCCGCATTAGTGTGTATAAAGGATTAAAACCTCTGTAATACTCGTAAATCACATGAAGAGATCCACCCCAGCACTATTGGTTGAGATTGTGACCTTTGACTTCTCAGCCACCATAAATCTAATCTATTGCGAGCCTGACATCTTAAATCACGTAGCTACTGGTGCGAGTGACAAAATTAATTAAAAATAGTTACGTTCTAGGATCTTACAGATAATTGCTTAGCTCAGTGAATGATTCTCTACATAATGAGCTCAATAGCTAGCATAATAATTGATCTAGTGGTTGAACCATGGTGTCCACGATAAGCTTCGAGTCCCATTGGATTAAAAATATCTGTTTATTCATTTAGTGAAAAATCAGCTGAAGGACAAGATTAAAACTACATCAGCGACCACCACGCAGTCTAAAAGCCCGTTTACATTATGTAACAAAACTTGTTGTATAACACAATAGTTTAATGACAATGTTACATGTAACATTTTAACCGGCCTCCTGGTATGGTGGTAAGTGCACCTGGATAGGAGTCTAAGGGTCCCGGGTTCGATTCGTGGCTGGTACCTTAGTTATTTTTCCCGAAAGGGGAATTACCCCAATGGTCACCAGGATTTGGTTAGTCAGGTTTAAGTGTTTTCACTGGTTCCACCCCCTCATACTCACTATCACCATCACCCCATCTCATCGGGACATGGAAATGATGTACGATTAGTACATTCGGGTGTCCCCTGATCAATGGTACGTTGGTACTGGATAATCGCTCCACTACTGGGCTACGCATGATCTAGCCCAGACGAGCAATATACATACATATATATTTAATGTTGTAAAACTTTGTTATAAAACTACTCATTGTGCCGGAATATGTATTCGAGAGAGGAAATCATCCTTTAATCAAGAAGCTGACCCTTTCTTTACCCTACTTCATGATTCAGCATGCACTCAACCACTTAAATCACTTCCTGTCGCAAGCGCTCTAGTCAGACTGATCTGGATCAATGTAAGAAATATAATTTGATTGTCATTTCTTACGTCACCCAGTACACAGCCACACATGCTTTTTTATTTATTTTTAAGATGAGTAATGACGTTAATTGTACATTGGTATGGGTTTTAAAGGTTTATTTATTATAGTTCCAAAATTATACCTGATTTCTAACCATTTACCTTGTCCATAAACTAGCTTTTAAGTGAATGTAACGCGCTGACTTGTGTATTGAGTGACGTTACAAGCTCATTCAAACAAATGTATTTCTCCGTCTAGCACTAGATGAAATTCTCTTTACATTGATCTGGACTATTAAAAGAAAGTTAAAAGTTTTTGGGCGCGTTTGTAACACGATACAAGTCGTGTTATACAACTTCTTTTGATCTTTACCGACACTAGATGGGAAACGTGTAACCTGTTATACAACACGAAAAATTGTTACATGTAATTTTAATATGTTTTATAACTTGGTGATCTTTAAGATTTTCTAAAATATTTCTGTTAAATTTCATAAACAAACTATGTTTCATAACATATTTTGTTATATAGTGTGAACGGGTTTTAGCTATAGCTTGTACAAGCCAGCGTCCTGCTGGAAGTGATTCCGGACGGGCTTTTGTTCGAAGCTTCTTTCGGGCGAAATTTGTTTTATAACAGATTTTGTTACATAGTGTAAACAGGCTTTAAGATGAACACCTTGCGTTCAACTTTATATTCCGTTGAGTCTAGATAGAATCCCAGCCGAGTCACTAGAAGTGGTTTTTCCAAAATTGATTTATCACCGTTGATTAACGATTTACCTTTCTATATTCACGCTATTGGGATTTCACATTTCATAAATGAACTTGTTCGTCCTTTTGGCTTTAATTTAAACGTTAATAAACGCTTTTTTTTTAAAGCAATGACTTGAAAATTGATTATATAAAAGAAGGGAATGTGGGGGTTGTAACCTTGATCCTTTAGTTTTTATAAAACTTCCCCTTCTTCAACACGTACCATAGAGAGATAAAAAATATACATTTTTTAAGTTTAAATCCAATGATGAAATCTATCGCAAATATATTTTTACACTATTAAAATAAACAGACAGACTAACACACCTTTTTTTATTTTAAAAAAAGAATACATTTGAAAACTTACGTGGGAAAAAATTATAAATGGTTATTTTAATCAGGTTTATATAAAAATAATAATTTTAATTTCTACAATCGTCTATGTTTAAGTATGTTTGTTTCGGGAACAGTTTCTTGAAAACAACTTCCGGAAGTTATTTCCGTCTCGCCTGGAAAGATATCGACACGCACGCAGTCACACACACACGCGCGTGCGCACGCGCCTAGTCTCACACACCCACAGATTGTTCCCCTCTTCTCCCCCCTGACAGTCCCATTTAAATAACCGACATTCCCCGGGCTCCTCGTTATTCACTGCTACCACAGGAAGTTCTTGGAAATGAAGTGTTTGTTAGGTCGCCCGGGCCCGTTGGATTGTGGCCGGAATTCCTCCATCTTCCGGTATCGCTACTTTTAAACGTGATAGCTATAATTAGCCGCTGACGTCCGGATTGGAACGAGAGGTGTAGGAAATGTTTGTAGTTAATTACGTGTGCTTCCAAACTCTAACCATTGTATAGGAAGCTGCGTCTAATTCTGACAGACAACCTTTATTACTGAAGATTTTCTTATCGCACCATACTTGTTCGGGCTATACTCCTATGTACTAATTGCGCTAATGTGTTAGGGATTAAGAAGGTTGAATTTATAGGAAGTTCACCCGAATTTTCTTGGAGGGTGATTGAAAACCATTCAGGAAAAACCCCTCTCATTGCACACGACTGGGATTTGAACCCCGTTTTACCTGTCAATGGCATTCTATTATACTGAGAGAGTAGCGACTTATACCACGTGGCCACCGAAGTGGGTATTATTATTGTTATTGTTATTATTATTATTATTATTATTATTACTACTATTCCTATCAAAATTCTATATTTACAAGAACAATTTCTGAAAATTATATTTGGTACCCAAAATTCTAGCAAACAAACAAACATACACTCAACGTAATAGTCTACTTCTAAACCAACTGTACGAATATATCCTCATTATAGGATATTACAATTCAGATAAATACAAACTAACCATCAATCATATAGACTACCACCCTCTAACCTTCCAACAAATAAGTGTATACAATCCGTGGCCGTATGGTCTAACGCGCTACTCTCGTAGTAGACTAGACTGCCGATTACGGGGAGATCAAGGTACAAATCTCGGTCAGGTGTACTGAGGGTGGTTTTTTCTAACTCCTCCACGCAATTTCAGGCACACTTCCTCTAAATATAACCTTCCTGAACCCTAAAATCATTATAGTAATTAGTACATAAGCGTATAATCTGAATGGAAAGTAAGATGCGGTGCTTAAAAAAATTATACAATCCGCCAACTATTCAATTATTATGTTAATCAAGAACTGGTTGCACTGTTACCAACTTATTCTATAAACTGCCAGAAAAACTCAAAGAGATATTTCTCAAATTGTTGTAGTGAACAATAAAATGAAAGACTGGCTACTTAAAAAAAACATGCTACAATATGAAAAAACTTGAAGAAATAATTATTTAAAGATATTATCTGTAATATGATTTTATTCGTATATTTAAATACTAACATAGGTACACTCACTGGTAGTTGGTTTTTAAATGTCATTATTTTCTTTAACCACGAACATGATTTACACACCTACTTCTAACTCACATGTTACATCCTATTTTCATAAACTACTTATTGTAAACCTTATAGAGTAAAACGTGTCACACCCGTTTTATTGGCCACATGGTCTAAGGCGTCACTATGGTACTAAACTTGGTGTACGATGTGTTTTTTTTTTTTACTAAATGCCTTACCACATACGCAAATGTGGTTATATTTAAACAAATATCTACCTTACTCATCCTTATTATATTAGTTAAAATATGCAGATAGCATGGATGATGGGAAGTAGTTCGTAATTCACAGCAAAATATTAGTATCATATTCTTAAAATTGAAAAATGACACCTGGAGACGGGAATCGAGCCTGGTACCTTTGACTTAGTACTTGGATGCTCTTACCACTGAGGTATCCAGGTGTAATCCAGTGTTCAGGGTAATTCTTAACTCATATTTAAATGCATAATTTGTGATGGACGTGTGTAAATTGTCGGCTAAATATGAGTGCTCAATTAAGATGACGAGCTGTCGGTAGGTCTTTATGCTGCCAATAGTTGATTCCCAAGTCCGGGTGTCATTTTTAAATTTAAAGAATATGATATTTATATGCGGTTATAGTCTTGATTATCAAACATAATAGCTTTGATATTTAATCCATTAAAATATGTGTAGCACTGAAATAACAATAACAAATATATACATTGGAGAGTTGAATTATTCTTGCACGCTGCTGTATGTGTATAAGACGTGTCGGGGGTGAGGGAGGGGGAAGAGAGGCAGGGGTAGGAGGAAGGAACGCGGGTGCTAACAGGAGGAATTTAATATTCCGGTACGTGACGAAAGGGGGGCAGACCTCAAAACTGTAAGAGGTGAACCGCTACTAGTATACTTTCAAGGGGCAGGGATGTGGGGTATAAATAGGGATATAGAGGAGGAAAATGAAGCATGGTAGGGGTAGTTTAGTGGGTGAGGAATAGGTGGAGAGTCTTTTATTCTATAAGGGAGAAAGGAAAAAGGAAACAAAGTATATCAGCTAAGATGTGAATCATAACCAAATATCTTTAATTTTCTTAATTCTCATGTAAGCATAATATCCCAAATATTTTTGAATTCAATAGTTTATTTTGGGTGACCTGGCGGTCTAGGGGTAAGGTGTCAGACTTCTATGCTGGGGGCCGGGGTTCAATCCTCGGTCCCGGCATAGATTTGTCTGATTACCAAACCCTTCCTTCACCTCTGACAAGACATCTTGTGAATGTGGGGAATGCCAGGCCTCCACCGTGGTTCGGATTCCACGTTAAACTGTAGGTCCTCCATTTCATCTCACAATCACCGTACCATTACACATTAGCGTAAGTGCGTGTAACCCGAACGGGTAGTAAGACGCGGTGCTAATAATAATAATAACCGTTTCTTTAAAGTGTTAATTTTAAAACATTCATTGCATATTGAAAAAATTTAAATGTTTCTTTTTAAAAGCTCATAAATGCTTAACTGATAATATTTTATTCTCACATTAAAAATTTATCATATTGTCATTAGTTATTAATTAGGTTAAAATTTGACTGCTTGATGCAGTCCAAAAATGTAGTGCAATGCAATCTATCATTTTATTTATATATTACAATTTTGTATTTAATAAAATAGAGTTTTAATGAATCTTGACGGAATAGAAAGTACAGCTTAGCCGTTTAATGCACTGTACTGTAGATATGCAGTGCTATTAAGATATCCAGGTAAAAGATTATACGGGTTATAGGGGGTAACAAGACAAGTACGGCGGAAAGTTGATATTCTGAACGTTTGGTAATCCGAACGCACCTTAAGTAAAATAGGTCAAAATACAGATATATCAAATGTAGAAAACAGGAAGCAAGCCTAAAGAAAGAGAATGTTTTAGCGAGAAAAGCACGTTAGTCCACTGCAAAGAGTATTTTAGTTAGTACAACTTTTTAGTTGTTTTTATTATTATCAATTATTGGTTAGATTTATTATAGAAAATATTACACAGCCTATAATATTTAGCACCGCGTCTTACTACCCGTTCGGGTTATACGCTTTAAGTACTAATTACGCTAAGGGATTAGGAATTGAGAAGGTTGAATTAGAGGAAGTTAACCCGCATTTGCGTGGAGGGAGAGTGGAAAACTATTAAGGAAAAACCACCCCCGGTTCACCCGACCGAGATTTGAACCTCGATCTCCCCGTCCTCAGCAGTCGAGCTCAACACGACAAGCGCGTTAGCCAACTACGCCACCGAGGCGGGTTTTTGCGTCTTAATCTGCCACATTGGTAAAGAATTGAATTTGAAAAAAAAAATTGTACTATACCTATTTCTGTATTCTATTTGTTTTGTTTGTAAAATAAAATACATAATTGCTAATCCTAGAATTTCCAAGTAATGAGCTTGGGGTTGTCGACACCAAATGGCAGCTCTACAGACCTCAACGTTGGCACTCCTCCGAGGTAGGCAGCACATCACTCTTTAGCACATTGCAAGGAGTGTAGTGTGTTATAAATTATGCATTAAATTGCCTGACAACAGGTACCCATAAGCAAGGCCATAGCCAGCCAATAATTTCAGGGGTGGGGGGGGGGAATGTTAGTGCACACATCCCCCAATTTTTGGAAGCTAGACAAAATTCTAAACGATAAACAGTTCTAAACGCTCTCTGAAGTGGGTTTTTTCATGGTAAAAACACCCCCTAGCTGCTAAAGGCTTGGAAATTTTTTAAATATTAAATATTTTTTGAAGCTCTGTGAAATGTTTTTATGGTAAAATAACCCCCCAAATTCCGAAGTCTAGGAAAATTTCTAAATATTTACACCTCTAGAAGATCTCTGAATTGCTTTAGCCCCCTAATTTGTATTTGTATCTTAATTTTGATATTGTTTGAACCATAAATAAAGCCATATATTTTTTGTTCATAAAATTTCACGGGGGGGTTTGAACCCTCAAAACCCCCCCTTGGCTACGGCCTTGCCCATAAGAAATGATTGGTTCTTTCAAATAAACTGTTGCCGGTCCTTACAAGGTCTGATATTTAGAGCGCAGTGGCATCTCGATCATGAAGTGGATTGGCTTCTTATTGGGAGCTATCACTGGCAGTGGAACGTCTGTATGAAGAGATATGTCCATAATTTAGAGAAGCTGTTGAAAGTTACAACCACCCATATTGATACACAAGTTGCAACGACGGACCATCGAATTTCTGACCCGCTCAAATACGTAAGACATGTCGCGAATGGTGGCATATGCATCGCTAATCTGGGCTCCGAGTTCAAGTTCCGTTTCCATGGGGGTCTCGAACATCAATCTCTTAAAATGTTCCCGAAGAAATAATTCTAGTCTAGGGAGCGTGGTGGGGGGTGGACCCCTGTTTGCTCCATCTCTTCCAATGCAACGATCCCAAATGTGGTGGAAAAGGGGTGACGAGCTTCCAAACTGAAGCGTGAAGGGGATCCTCCGTGCTGTTATCACATTCTCTGCCACCTATCGTGTGTGCCAGGTGAGGGAGTGGTAGGGATGCCCGTGTTGGTTTGCGTGGCGTGTTGCGGGGGTCACCTACCCCCAGATGCATACAGTGCCAACTTTGACGTCATATGTCGTCGTCAAATCAAAGTCCATTACGTGAAAATACTTGTCTGGTCATCTCCTATAACCTGTATGATTTATACTTTTTCAACAAAAGAAGGTATTTTAATCGTCAACAATTTTGAACTCAGGATTATGATGAATTTTCACGTTTTATGCGTGTCCAAACCCAGATAAGTGGATTTTTTTACCATGTATGTACTGGGCACAGATCTGAAACTGTTTGGTCGATTTTGTTCAAACGTTATATATAAGTGTTATAGGGCAGTACCCCAGGAAACTTTTATTTTAACCCTAGCCCTCAAATTAACGGTAGTTTACTGATAATTGATTTTTTCTAATTACACATTTAACGAAAATGGCTCTAGAGATTTGGTTTAAAATGGGTATCTGTTAATTTTATATATTATAAATAAATTTATATATTTAATTTTATAAAAAAATAATTTATAGTCGTTTACTAATGACTGATTTATGTAAAAAAAATAATAGCTTTAACGATTTTGTTCAAAATTAGAGGAATATTTAATATGCTCAATAATAAAGTATGCTTATTATTTTTAAATAAATTAATTTATGGGTAGTTGACTTAAAACAAATATAGAGTTTGAAATTTTTCGAAATTAATCTTGAATATTGAGTTAAATATGGAAATAGTTTTTCGTGATATCCTTCACCTCTGACAAGACATCTTGTGAATGTGAGGAATGCCAGGTCTCCACCGTGGTTCGGATTCCACGTTAAACTGTAGGTCTATCACCCTACCATTACACATTAGCGTAAGAGCGTATAACCCGAACGGGTAGTAAGACGCGGTGCTAATAATAATAATAATAATATAATTTTCGTGATAAATAAGAATACTTTTTTTCTTAAGAATTTAAAATAATTTTAGGGTGGTTAACAAATAGCTATTTTTTCAAATCTGAAATTGTTAAAATTATTAGAATAATTAGGTGTAAAATGTATATATAAAGAGTGTTTATTGTTATGAACAAAATGATGTTGGTTTTTATGAGGAAAACTTACTTGATTGTAGTTTAAAGATAATGCTGTTTTTGAAAATTCTCTTCCAAGCAATAAATAATATACAATGTGAGAAAATTTGAGTGTTTGTATCGTGCCATTTATTTACATGGATATATGAATGAACCTGTATAAAGTTAGGTAACTTAGCTATGTTTCACTCCTAAAATAATTTAGTAGTTGTGTATAAGTTTGTCTTATTATTCAAGACACTATAATTCCTAGTATACTTGGATTTATTATACCTAGTGGGCTGTCCTATGCAAGTGAACCCTCACTTCTCCTATCACGTAGAAAAAGAGACGATTACTATTACAAAATTACATAAGTTATAATTGATTAAGGATAGAAAAGGAAAATGCATCACAGGAATATATAAGTTTAACAAATAAGTTTATTAAAAATCAAACAAAAAGATATAGAATTACAAATGAGTGAAAATATTTTAATTTAATTAACTAACGATAACTGAATTTCGCTATCGAGGTAGAAAATATACGGTTGGACGAATAGATATTAACACTTTGTAAACAAGGAATTGACAGAAGTTAGATATAACATTTCGTTTAGTTTAACAACTCTAGAAATAAGGATATTCGCTCTTAATCGAACGAAGGAGCGTCTGCCACAACTTGTCAAAAGTAAAAATGGATTAAGTTCTAGGAAATATACATAAAGACAATCTAGCCGGGCTAGTACCAGACTAATACCTGAGAGGTCTAATAATGAATGATAGTGATAAATGAAAATATAAACATAGCATCAAATCCTATATTTTTAGAGTTACTAAGAATAATATTATTTAAGATAGCTTGTATTAACCCTCAAGGAAAGTTACGAAAACCTAATAATAATATCTTATAAGAGGCGCTTCCACTTTACAAATAATAGATGGCTAACAATCAGGCATCTACACATTATTTTACTATGGCCGGTCATTTCCTAATGAGTACTGCCAGAACAATCAATAATAAATTTATACATTTACCCATTATTAGGGCATACAATAGCAAGTGAAAACTGTCTTTGAACACATACATATGGCTCCTGAATGTGCCGGAACAAAGCATAATCCCGCGGACCACTACTTAAATCTAGTAGTGTTCCTACAGGTTGATCACCGTAAATAGCTACACAAAAGAGTGCCATCGGGACTGCAATCAACCACTGACCTGACTAGGTCCAAGAAGAAAGTGTTAGATGATCTGATTGTTGCCATAAAAAGATCATACCATTTAGGGTGTAATAAAAATATAACAAAGTCCAAGGACTTAGAAAAGGAATTCAAATTCATGGACTCAATATACTCAATCACCTGATCCTATACATATGTAGAGCATATAGCCCTCGTATTTAAACTTTGCCTTATGGGCATAGGGAAATATCCATCAGACTATCTGACTTAAGAAAATATGTCTGACGGACATAGAAAATAACGTTAGACATTCTAACTAAAGAAACCATGTCTGATGGACATAGAAAAAAACTCAGACACTTCAACACAATACACTATGTCTGATCGACCTAAAAAATGAAGAAAGACATTCTAATACATGAAACTATGTCTGATGGGCATAGAAACGGAGCTTATAATCTAATGTAGAATCTAAACAAAAGATACAGATACTTAAAGTCTCAGAAGAGGCTTCATATGTGGCGTGGTGGTGAATCCAACGCCTGACAAATCGTGGCCACCAGTAGTCTTCGGTGCTAAAGTTTTACGTCATAGCTCTTCTTCCGGTGAATAAATACATTGGAATACAACAATGCTAGTCACAGGGAATCCGTTATATAGCAACAGAAGTGACTCGTACTTGGACTACATCAGGATATCTAAGGGGAGAAGGGGGGTTAGAGTTGTAGAATTACTCCGATTTCTCACCAGCGCTGTCAGAAGATGTGGAGAGCAAAGACAATTATCTTTCTTTTCTTCGATGTGCGCCCTTTGATCAGGACGTGAAAATTCTCACAGTGCCGGTATGGTCCGCTGGGGAAACTTTCCTCAACGCTTGGGCGTTTCCCGGCAACATCAATTCACAGGGAGTTAACACCTTATTGGAATAGATTAGTACTTGTTATCTTGTTTTAATTGCCTTTATAGAATTCTAATTGTAGATGCCATATTATATAACTGACTTGTTACACAAGTTTAAAGTCACTTGCTGCTATTCTAGTCATGTGTTCAGACAATATTACACTATTATGAATATGATATTTTTTAAATATTAATGTTAAAACAATCCCTTCAACATGAATATGTTTGTCCTTGTAATTATTTTCGTGTGCATCCATATTCCTGTAAACGTGTGTTCAAACTTCTTTTCACACAAGGATGAGCCACTCAGGAGTACATGTTTGTTTGCCCTGTTTACACATTTATTTACAATCACAATAATTTATTTCCCATTATTATGCTCAAGTATTGTGTTTGCAAAGAGGGATTCACAGAGTAGATGCCACACTTGCAGGGTGTTTATCCTATTATCAGGGGTGGGACGTTCTATACTTTATTTATGGCTCGTGACAGTGTGCTCTCCACCATGTATATGACTAGAGTGTTTTCTGCTGCATCTTTTTATCATGGCAGAGTGTTTTCTGCTGCATCTTTTTATCATGGCAGAGTGTTTTCTGCTGCATCTTTGACTAGTGGCAGAGTGTTTTCTGCCGCATCTTTGACTCGTTGCAGAGTGTTTTCTGCTGCATCTTTGACTCGAGGCGGAGTGTTTTCTTGCTGCACCTATTACTAGTGGTAGAGTGTTTTCTGCTGCATCTTTGACTCGTGTCAGGGGGATTTCTGCTCCATTTATGACTCGTGGCAATGTGTTTTCTACTGCATCTTTTACTCGTGGCAGAGTGTTTTCTGCTGCATCTTTGACTCGGGGCAGAGTGTTTTCTGCCGCATCTTTGACTCGTTGCAGAGTGTTTTCTGCTCCATCTTTGACTCGAGGCGGAGTGTTTTCTGCTGCACCTATTACTAGTGGTAGAGTGTTTTCTGCTGCATCTTTGACTCGTGTCAGGTTTTCTGCTCAATTTATGACTCGTGGCAATGTGTTTTCTACTGCATCTTTTACTCGTGGCAGAGTGTTTTCTGCTGCATCTTTGACTAGTGGCAGAGTGTTTTCTGCTGCATCTTTGACTAGTGGCAGAGTGTTTTCTACCGCATCTTTGAATAGTGGCAGAGTGTTTTCTGCTGCACATATGACTAGTGGCAGAGTGTTTTGTGCTGCACCTATGACTAGTGGCAGAGTGTTTTGTGCTGCACCTATGACTCATGGTAGTGTGTTCTCCTCTACATCTATGATTCTTGGCAGTGTTTATAGCAAGGCACGTCCCGTGAATGGCAGCGCTCGGTAATAGAGCCAACATAACACGGAAGTGAAGTGACGCCTCCAGGGGAAATGGAGAGACGCTTGCGAGAGAGAACTGCGGCGGGACGACGCCCGCCTGGGGAGACGCCCACCGTTTAACTGGACACAGAGTGGCGCGATGCCTCTGTTTCCTTCCGTCTCCTGCCTTATACAATCGAGCTACTTCGGCGAGAGGATCATAACTTTAAACTTAATTTGCTATTTTTGAAAGAAATTGACTGAACGTCACATACATTTTATAAAGGTACTTCGCAAATTTCAAAGAGTATTCAAATTTTTGTTTGCAAAATAAAATAAATAAAGCATTGGCAGTACATGAGTGCAGAAAGGTTTTAAAACAGCAAGGCCATACCGTTTCTAGCCTTGACAAATAATTTTAATGTAGATATATACAAAAAATATTCTATTTATGTATATACAATATACATACAAAACACTATTGCATGTATATATAGTTTTTACATTTTAGTATATTTATATATATGTATATTCAATATTTACAAGATATATACAATATATTTTTGTGTGTATATATATATATATGTATTTATATATATGTATTTATAGATAATATATATTTACTATATATGTAAGTACACTAGAAGAAATGATTTGTCAAGGCTAGAAAAGGTATGGCCTTGTGGTTTCAAACCTGTCAATGATTTTTTTAAATAATGTTTGAATACAGATTGATATATATTTTTCAAAATGTATACATACAAACAGAAACCATTTCAAAGTATCAAATAGCGAAAAAAAAGTGAATTATACTTAGCTCTCTAAATTGACCCTTCTGTCATATGCCGCAGTTGTAAAACACGTTCTGCTATGTGTATATCATGTCATTATAAAATCTTCTTAAAGGGGCGGGTCGAGTAAATTAGTCTAGCACAGCACGAAGTAGGAATAGTGATGTATTTTTAACTTCCTGTATTCCCGATATTAGGATATTTACACTAATGCAGTAAGTATGAGAGAAATAGAATTTATAGGAGGTGTACCCATTATTTTGGTCGAGAGGTACTGGAATAACATTTAAGGGGAAATAACACTCTCGATACATCAAGCCATGATTCGAACCCCGACCATCCCGTCACTGGTATCCCACTCAAAAGCAAGAAGGAGGGATCCCTTAGACCATTGTCTCCCCAACTGTCGTGCGCGTGGCTTAATCTACTTGAGTAATTTCAACTGTTATCTGCAAGATATTTCATGGGGTACGCGACATAGTTTTATTAATAATAAAATATCACATTTTTACGGGATGTTGTGGACTTATGGAGTTTAGGGAGCGTGATAAAAGGCCAGCGTTTTATACAGTTTGTATAGCAAATTTTATTTTGGACTAAATGCATAAAATATTGCTTCGGCACAAAAATAGACTTTAATTTTCTTCATATTGTGACCTCAACAATTCTCGAATTTCTATCATGAGCCTAGAGAGGACACCGTTCACAGAGACTAAAGAACTGTTGATATCACCATGTCAAGAAAATTAAGCTCTTATGTTTCTATTGAAGCGATATTTGATTTATTTTGACTAAATAACTGATTTATATAAAAACTGCAAAAGCACTCATCTTTAATCACGTTCCCTACGTCCAAGCTTAAGTAATATTTTCTTTCCCTTTGTCATAGTTTTGTTCAGTTTAACACTAATTATGTTTTATAATTTAGAGCGAGTGATACTTTACAAGATATCAGATATATTTGTATTTTTTTAAAATGAAAAGATGGAAAGAGTACGTGGGTTATAATCTTGGCCCCAAACGGGATATCCCACATACGAAAGTTTGGTAAACACCCCCTAAGACCATTCGATAACCTATGTGAGTCTCTTATAGGTTTTTTTTGTTTTTTAGCACACTGTGCTGGGGTCCGGGGTTAAATCCTAGGTACCGACACAGATTTATCTGATTGCCAAACCCTTCCTTCACCTCTGGCAAGACTTGTATTAATCACAACTTGTGAATGTGGGGAATGCCAGGTCTCCACCGTGATTCGGATCCCACGGTGAAATGTATGCCCTCCATTTCATCTCACAATCATCCTACCATTACACATTAGCGTAAGTCCGTATAACCCGAACGGATAGTAAGACTCGTTGCTAATAATAATTTTTATCACAGATCTTACTACCCTTTTTGGTATGCATAACACAATGCTAATATTTTAAGGATGAAGAAGGTTGATTTTACCGGAAGTATACCCGAACTTATGCGGCGAAAGATTGGGAAGTATATAGAGAAAACCAACCTTAGTAAACTTGACCTATAATCGAAGCCTGATCCCCCGTCATCGAAAGTATATCACGAGAGTGACGCCTGGACCATTCTGCCACTGAACCGGATACACTCTTCTAGTGAAAGGTAATTTAGGTCACAGAGACTTGCGTAGTTAGAAGTTGTGGGAACTTTTCAAACATTCTAGCGTCGGTTTTGTTTACGAGAGTTAACAAAAAAAAACATACTAGTCACGGGACTATTTGGGACTCGATGACTTTATTAAAAAAACTAGAAATTCTGTGTTAATGTTATGTTTAGGTTTAAAAGAAACAATTGTTTTATTCAGTCACTGCTGTTTTTTTTTTCCTGCTACGGTTCGACATGACTAACCTGACCTGCATACTTGGCACAGTCTCCATTCGATGGGATTCCTGGCTCGACTCCAAGCTATTACCGTTTATTTACTGCATAAATACGGGTGCATCGAACTGATCTGTAACGTTGGTGTAAGAGATTTTAAAGCTGCGATGTAACATGCACTCATAAATACATAAGAGTACAACTTGTACCCAGGCGAAAAATCACTAGGCTGATTTTCTTGCTTGTCTTAGAAACAGAACATGTAGTAAAGCTCATTCAGGATGAACAGTAGCCGGATATGTGGTGTAGTGGTCAAAGCACCTGGCTACGTACTTAAGGTGCCGGATTCTATTCCAGGCTGGTACCTTGGGTATTTTTCCTAAAGGGGAATTACTCCAACGCTCACCAGGCTCTGGTTAATTAGGCTCAAGCTAGGTTGTGTTTCCACTGGTTCCACACCTTCGTACTATCACCATCATCTCATCTCATCGGGACATGGAAGGAGCCCCCATGGAAAGGATGTACGATTATACATTCGGGAGTCCTTTGGGCAAATCTTTCCACGAACTTGGCCCTGAGTGGTGTAACCCATACGCACAATATCATAGTGTGGACAGTGATTGATAAAACAAGGCAAACCGTGAATAATTGATGCTTGAATTTGTTTCATCGAGAAAAATACTTGATTTTTACCATCTATCAGGAATTTAAAGACATAGGCTGTTATTTTAAGGCATATAATTTTAAAAAATCAGGCTAAGACTACCATAAACATATTCTAGAGAAATCAAAATTTTCAAGGAAAAAAAATCTTGGGGAGGGCCACTCTATATACGAGTATCTTGGAGAGAAGTCTGGTTTTAAAAATGTTTTAAAACTATGACCTCTCAAAATATCATTCACTTTTCAAACATTTTCCAGTGTCAAGTCCTCGAACCCTCCTCTGACTTGGGGGGACCATTCAAAAAAATCTCCCCTTCTTTACAATTAATGTTCCGCCGCCATTGGGTCTAGACTATTTGGATACATACTACTGTTAAACTTGCTTACTCTCTTTTATTCTAGTACAAAAATTAGTGGCGTTTTCAACACACCTTTTAGGAACATCTTCGTTTGGAATAATTTATTCAAAGTTTCACAACTGGAGGAAAAACCTCTTAAGAAAATCAAGATTTATTTTATTTTTTGCATGAAAGCTGGGCATGTTAAAATTTTATCCTAGAGTTTGAGTAGCCATCCTGTCATGGTTTGTTTAGACTTTTTTTTGTGCCCCTCCATAGTCCAATACCTTTTTTTTAATGAGAAGTCAAACACTTTTTTTTTATCGGGAACTCCTTCATAATATATTCTATACGTTCACAGACTAATGTAAATTATATATACATTATGTCTTTGGTATTTAAAATTGGTAAACTTCAATATTATAATCCTTAAAGTTAATGCTAAAAAGTAAAATTGAAAACCGGTTTGGTAGAACTTAATAAATTTCTATCGAAAGGCATTGTCATTTTATGAAATTGCGGCTTCCCTTTAAAATGTTTTTTTTTTTTTTATTTGAAATGTTTGGTCACATATTTTGTAAATAAGTTTTCATTTTAAAGAATTGATGAAGGCCAGTTGGGTAGAACTTCGTTAGTGAAAATGAAATAAATCTCAATAAAAGGAAATCTATCGATTGGAAATCCAATTTAAAAAACTCGTTTCCCTTTTTAAAAAAAAGTACAGGCCCATCTCCACAGATAAGGGGCGAGAGTGTTCGGCAAGCTTTCTGGACGACCTCTCTTCTATTCTGGTCGCTACTGATGAATATATTTACTATTTGTTCATGGGTTCGTTCGGTTTTCCTATTATAACCTAGTCACCAGTGTGTAGTGCTAGACCAAATCTATTAAAATAAATTAGATTGTAAGTCGTGAATAAGTTAAGAAAATAAAATATTATTATAGAAAATGCAATTATATTCCACATTAGAGGGTGAAAACATCAACCAGAACTCAATCGGTTGCTTAAAATGTAACGAAAGGTGAATAAACCTAACTAAGTCATTTTTACTCTCAACGGGAACTAAACCCAGGATTCTAAGATCAGTTAGGTAATTAAATATTACTACAAGGAATGAAAGTATGTCATACATTAATTCGAGGGATAAAACATCAGCCAGAACCCAAAAAGTTGCTTAAAACTTAACGAAAGGGAAACAAAACCAATTAATACATTTTAATTCTCCACGGGACTCAATACCGGCTTCCTAAGATCAATTGATTGATCAAAGACGTTGGACAGTGTGAAACCTCTTTAAAATATCTTTGGATTAAAGTCAATTTTTTCAAGCACAAATTACATCGTCATTTAATTAAAAACTAACTGATCCTAGGACAGTAATTTAATTAATATAGCTTGAACTCTATTGACACCCATCTACGTGGACTAAACAAATTAAAGCAAGAATCAATTATTTAAGCCTGTTTAAATTCAATACTTTATTACTGCATCTTAATACCTGTCTAGGCTATACATATACATTAACTACGCTAATATGATAATAGTGAGAAAAGTAAAATTGCAGAGTAAATATACCCTCATTTACTCGGAGAAAGATTGGGAAAACATTTATTAAAAACAATCTTAGTACATCCAACAGGGATTCAAACTTTGATATTCCCATCTACACAAATCTTGTATAATAAGGGATTGATACGTTACTTAAGGCATGTATTAATTAAAATCAGAAATGATAATTAGGTTGCAGAAAGAAGTTAATGAATATGCCTCTGAATATCATATGTTTTTTGGTTGGAAAATAGTTTAGAAAATACGGATGTTTTTACAGCAAATATTGATTACACTATACAATATTATTTGTGTTATTTTATAGGTATTGATAATATCTAACATAAGTGAAAGCTACAGATAACATGACTTAATATCTGAATATATTAAAATTGTTTTAGTAACTTTAGTAACTACCAGAAACTATTTTTAGTACCACATCTTAATAACCGTTTGGTCTATATGCATATTTATTCATTACTCTAAAGTTTTATGGCTGAATAAGTTTGAATTTAAATTAAATCTCTCAGATTTGCATGAAGGGAGAGTGGAAAACAATTTAGGAAAAGCCACCTTCAGTAGACCTACACACGACCACTGTAGTGGATACTAGATATGGTTCTTCCTATCAAAATCAGGGTATGGATTCACAAACCACAAGAAAAAAAACACATAAAATGTTAAGGCGATTGGCCCTTTTCATTTCGCGTGGAACTGCAGAGCCATGGGAACAAACGGATATCTCCAAGAAATTCTATTGTTTTGCAATTTTATTTTCGGAAACTGTTTGTTCAAAAATATAAACATGTTGATTATGCTATACTTTTTTATATACAAACCTCTATAATTTTAACATTGATAAAATATCAATCATTTTGATATTTTTCAATAAAAAACTACAGGCTGCATAACAAAAAATAAGAAAATGTAACACCTAATAAACATTGATACATCATTTTTAGAAGATGTATTTAAAATATTACTATAAAAATTTCACTCGTTCTCGAGAAAACTGATATTTCTGAACGTGTGATTTTTCCGCAAGACCTGTCCGGAAGCTAGCGCCATCTACGTTTTCCGTGACCCATCTGTTCTTGTTGGCGCGGAAGGGTACTTTGGTCGGGTGTGAAGCCACGCCACGTCTCTCACCATCCCACCCACCAACCCACAAAATAGGTTTTAGACTTGCACTCGACAGGGCCAAGGGCCTTAAGAAGCCATTATTGGCAGAAGTTAACTATGTGTATCTTAGAGTTGTGCGCATTGGCTTATTAATAAATAGAAGTACAGTTACATTTTCTCAGGAAGAAATTTATCTGGCAGATGTATAGGTTAATGGATAGACTTTGATGTATCCATACGCCAACTCAAATGATCTTCAGCTTTCACTTTCTATAAAATATCATTATATATAAAACAAAGTTTTCTTTTTCAATGCTAACCGAAAAAAAGTGTTTTTCCCTAAGATCTCTTCCTACTAGAATCTAACTAGATTTTTTTCTCTAGCACGGCGTCTTACTACCCGTTAGGGTTACACGCCTATGTATTAATTACATTAATGGATTATGGATTAGGAAGGCTTAATTTAGATTAAATGTAACCGCATTTGCGTGGAGGGAAAGTGGAATACCATTTATGATAAACCATCCTCAGTGCACCCGACCGGGATCGAGACTCAATCTCCCCGTTTTAGGCAGTCTAGTCCAACACGAGAGTTGCGCGTTAAACTACGCGGCCACCAAAGTGGTTAATTTTTACTTTTGAACTGGTCACTTCATGAAATATCACATAGAGTGCTTAAGAGGACAATATTACAATCTCTTTCATGGTTTTGAAAGCAATCTTGGCATCGCAAAGAAAGTAATCATCTGGTTCATTATCGGAGTCAAAATTCTGCTCCAGTAGTTACAAAGTACTCTATTAATTTCAATAAAGATTCTGCAAGGCTTTTTGAAAACTAATTAGCTTTCATTGATATAAAGCTTGGTTTCTAATTAAGATGTTTACTTTTTCAAATGATATTTTATTTTATTTTAAATGAAACTTGAAAGTACAGCTTGTGTACTTTTAACATACAAGTTTTGAAGTTATTTCTATGTAAATAGACCATTAAAAATTAGGATTTAATAAATGTTTTCCTTCTTCTATATATGGTGTTGGTGATTTTTTTTTAACGTTATGCTTTGGATTTCTCCCGATTGAACGTATGAGGTTTAGATTCATTTTTTCTTGCTTCACTTCATACTACCCTTTCGGGCTATCTGAATATTTACACAAATAGAGAGTGGATTAAAGTGGAGGGGCTTAGAATGAATATACGTGCATTTGCATAGAGGGAGAGTGTTAAATAATATTTAATTATGAATCATAGCTTGGTACTCTCGACTTTGACTCGATTCCCGACCTCCTCACTCCTCGCCATCGGCTAAACAGACCAGACGTGCCGTGAAGCTCCTAATATAAAGGGATATGTTTAGAAAATAAATCAAGTAAAATTAATTATTTTTTTATTATATCTAATAAGTTAAACTAATTCTTAGAACATCAAGAACTCCAGCTTTATATATTAAATATAGTATAATAATATAAATTATACTATAAGGTTATAGTCAAATCTCCTCCTTTTTCTAATACAAATAAACCCAACAAAAAATAGTTTATTATTTATTTATAAGAGGAATTATTATTTACATTTGATCACATCCCTAAATAGGACTCTCAATATGGTTAAAACTTATTTTACTATATTTTATTCCTTTAACTTATAAGTAACTTCAAAGATTTAGTCTGCTAATGAGCTATACCAACCAAGTGGCTGCCGCATGTTGGTGAGGATAGTGTCAACTTATGCGGATATATGGTGCCATCTGGTCATCACAACAAACCCTATAGTAGCTAATTTCAGTTTTCTATACCAGTGCCACTACTTTTTCATCCAAACATCCTAATCTTGTTCTCAAGAAGCTGAGTTTATCTCGTTTCAGAACCATTGGTTCACAGAAAAATCTGGAAGCGCCGGGGATTGTACCCGGGACCTCTAGATCTGTATCTAGGAACTCCAAATACTATAACACAAAGGCCTTCCTTCAACTTATACAAAATATAATATACTATCTTCAGAATATACATGCCCACCTATGGGGTATATTAAATAAGTTGCTATTGGCATAGCAACTTGGAAAAATATAGTAAAATATTATATTTTATTGTATTAGTAAAAATATAAATAATTCTTAGGTGTAAAAAGCAAATGGCTCTTATCCACCTCTGAGATCCACCCTCTCTGGCCTGCAGGAAACGCAAGACAACCACTAATGTCTCACACCTCACCACGCCACCCTTGTATAAGGGAAGGTGGGGTTGCAGGCAGCACACTTCTATCCCACTACGCCCCCCGTTAACCCCCGCTGTTGCGCGCTAACGTCTGCTAATTAGCCCCATGTATTAGTCCCTGCTCTAATTTACTACCCCATCAGCTCCCACTTCCCGCTGCACACAACAAACTTGGATAACTTAGGGCGTCTCTATGGCCATCGCTTTTATATTTTATTATTAGAAGGGTTTGAAGTGCTCTTTCTAAACACAGGGTGTTAGAGACACAACACCTTCACTTAAACTAGGTAATAGGTGTTTTTTCAGTTTTTACAGCAATGCTTTTTATTTTTTTGCCAAAATAAATAAAATATTGCTCCAATAGAAACATAAAGTTTAATTTTCTTCATAGGGTGATATGAACAGTTGTTGAATATCTGTCACGAGGATATCGGCATTAGGTGAGGAAATTTGTTAGCGAAGAGAAAAAGCTGTCATTAAATTCCAGGACATCCTTAACAGATCCAAGAACTATTGAGGTCACCTTTTTAAGAAAATTAAACTCCATGATTTACTGGATAATTTTTTTTTATTTTGACCAAAAAAACGTTTTGATATGATAACTGTAAAATTACCATTGTTTACTTTCATTCCCCACACTCCCTTCTTAAGGGCACTGCCTACTTGTAGGGAAATTTACTCACATTGCGGTATTTCTTATGGAACTGGTAGTTCTGAAATTTTTTAAGACGATAAAACCACACTTTAAATAATTCTGGTGCAAAAGGGTTATTTTTTGTCCATCAATCATGTTGGGATAATATTTTATTTTTATATAAACTAAAAATATGATTTTAAACTCAGCTTTAAAGATGTTGGTTGAGTTTAGTTAATTTGTAAGAATCTTGCTAAAGCAATTTTCTATACAGGGTGGCCACAAAGTTTTGAGACAAGAGGCAAATACACAATTACACAAATATAGGCAAATACATTTATACAAAATATAGGAGAGCAGAAATATACAAAACTATAGGCAAGTACAGAGATAAAATAATATAGGCAAATACACACATACAAAAATACACATACACTAAAATACAGGCAAACACAAAGGTACAAAAATATATGCAAACAAACGTGCTTAAACGTGTTTTATACATAAAAATACATATAAAATAATGTTATCACATTAAATTACATTACCTATTCAATTTGTTATTATCTGCTCCGATGGCGGCTTGGTCCATGGCGTCACTTTTGTGTTAGACTAGACTACCAGTGACAGGGAAATAAGGGTTTCTACAGCGGTTGAGTGTATTGAAGATGACTTTTCCTAAATAACTTTTCACTCTCCCTACACGCAAATTTGGGTACATTTCCTCTAAATTCAACATTCCTTGTCCTTAACTCATCAGCGTGATTAGTACATATACGTATAACACAAACGGGTAGTAAAACCGCTTCTTACTACCCGTTCGGGTTATACGCTTTAAGTACTAATTACTCTACTGGATTAGGAATTGGGGAGGTTTAATTAAAGGAAGTGAACCCGCATTTGCGTGGAGGGAGAGTGGAAAACCATGTAGGAAAAAACCACACCAGTTCACCCGACCGAGATTCGAACCTCGATCTCCCCGTCCTCAGCGGTCGAGCTCAACACGACAAGCGCGTTAGCCAACTACACCACCGAGGCGGGTTCCAGAATTATAGCCACCCTGTATTTATAATAAGTACAATTCATGTTAAAGTATTCAAACAAAAATATATGTTAGTGACTGTTCTCTCTATGACTCAGAAGAGTAACATGAATGTTTTGTATTTCCAAGACAAAACCTTAACAGACACGTGTTTATCTGCCGTGGCCCGATTGCCTCCACTTACCTCGGCGCAAACATATCGCACCAGACTGGAATATTAAAGAAGGAAACACTATACAGAGTGGGTCGGAAAAAACTGCTGAATTCAGGAGTTCAATGTTATCATTGTCACTTTATTCATGGAATCCACACCTTTGTGATATCATTGTTTTCTGAATCTCCTGATAAAAAGGTCTTTCTAACCACAGTTCCACTTAAAATGTCTTCACAAAAGCCAATATCCTCTTCATCTGTAGATATTTTTAAATGCTTACTTAAAAAGTCACCCGTACGGGTAGCTTACGTTTTTCTTAACTATAAGGCTGAGGTTTAATCTTAAACAAATGAGCTAGACTTATTTTATAAAACACTGGTTTTAATATAAATAGTAAGAAAGAATTAATTATAAACTATTTTGAATGCACAGCCGAAGGGAGAGCGAGTATTTTTACAAAAATGAAATTTTTTGGCCAAAATAAATGAAATATTTCTCCAGTAGCAACATGAGTTTAGTTTTCTGCACATCCTAATATCAACAGATGTTGAATATCTATGTAAAGTATGTCCTGGAATTTTGCCAACACATTTTAAATTAAGAGAAAATGTTTTGACAAAATTCCAGGACACACTTTACAAATATTCAACATCTGTTGATATTAGGATGTGCAGAAAACTAAACTCATGTTGCTACTAGAGAAATATTTTTTATTTTTTTTTGGCCAACAAAATGTAATGCTATAAAAACTGTGAAATTATTGGCGCCCCCTTCTGCCGCACCCTAAACGGATCCTGTAGTACTATTTAAATTCAATAATCTATATATATTAAAAAGAGTACGTTCTTTGAACCCTGGTTTTATATACCAAATCCAGGTGAATATCTGTGCAGTTCTTCTTACCTTCTCTTTACTCGCCTTTTCGACCGTCGCGTCGAGTAGACAATTACTACTAACCTTATGTTTAGCGGATCACTCAAATATAATAAAATTAATTAATAAAAGGTCATAACCGTGGTCACGAGCGCCAATGATTTTTATCCCAAATGACACCCAAATTTGTATTCATGTGGTCTAAGGCGTTGGGTTTGCAGTAAACTGGAGTGGATGTTAACGACGAGGCTGTTGATATAATCACGGCCTGGTGGACTGGGTCTGTTTTTCCGCATGCGATTCATCACTGTGAGTTTCACCATCCTCCCACCACACTAATGCGGGTGCACTTCATCTTAGAAAGATTTCTCCTACTTTATTCTAGGTGGGCAACGTTGGGCTCATTTAGTATGATTTACCAATGGCGGGGAGATTAGTGTTCAAGTCCCATCCGGGTTTATTGAAAGTATTTTTTTTTATTTAGTGAGTCAAATGGAAAACATTTTATTTAAATTCCACCTATCTTTTCCCTAAAAGATTAGCCTAATTAATCCAAATAGCCTGAACTGGTAGTGAGATGGGGTGAAAAAACAGTCAATTATTATCATTACCCCTCAGTTTAAGTATTTGATAATAATACTGCTAAACAAAGTAATAACAATATTATATCATATTTCTACTATCGTGGAGGTGTATAGAAATGACTCCGTTTAATTTCAAATGCGTATTCAAAATCCCAGACTTTCTAACTTAATAACTCTATTCATATTTACATTAGAAATTCCAACCTAGAACTGCATTGTTTATCTAATAAACCAACAACGTTTATTTTAGTTGGGTCTTGTCTTGGGAACTAATATTTCCTTTTGCGATTTCGACACACGCACGTATTCACTGGTGAGGACAGCGAAGAGGATAACGTCTAAAATCCTTAGGGAACTAGTTAGTTTCGTTAACGGCCTAGACTTTGCAGTAGTGCGTCCCGCTCAAGTTAAGAGGACATGAGAACACAGTCGCTTAAAGGGAGCCGCCCCGGTAAGCAAGAAATTGCCTCACAAGCGCTCAGCTCTGATGCGATATTTACCTATATGATACATTATTTCAAAATATGCTTCACGCCAAAATAAATTCGACAGATTCCAACTGGGCTATTTTTACTTAACAACCCTACATTTTGAGTTTTATTTATAGAAAAATGTGTGTAGATGTAACATTGACTAACGTTTTTAAAGCATATTTGAGGAGCTATGAGACTAGACTTGATTAAAATGAGCTATATATTTATCCTTCCTCTAACTAACAAATACATTAATTTTTTGATAGACTCACTACAGAAAATGTTAAGATGTTTGAGAACTAGCAGCGATCTTTCCTCTTTTGATTGAAATAAGAAGTTTCGTAGTTTAATTTCCCCGCTTTATTATTGTCATGACAAATGGTGGATGCAGGGGAGGTGCGAAAGGGAGTATAATCTTAAACAGAATATAAAAGTAGTTCCATAAAACGACACAGACTATTATATTTTAAGCTATGTGGCCTGACGGTGATTGATACATTCTCGCTGGCCGAGGCGGCCGCCTTAAGGTGAAATGGAAAGGAACGAGTAAGTCCGTTACTTTTGAAGCTGAATGATGATAAAGGGCTAGATAGATCTTATTGAGGCAGATTCGACTATACCAGTTTAAATATGTAATTTAAATAAAGACCCACGTGTGGGATCTTAGTATCGTAGCATCGTAACATTGGCATACCTTGATCTTGAAACCAAGGTGACATTCCATCATTTAGTATACCGGTGACTGTTAGAGCAGTTTTGTCATCACAAAAGTTCAGTCCAAGGTCACTATAACGTTTTGTGTCCAGGGGGCAAAAGAGATAAAATGAAATTATGTCCAGGTTACGTTAGGTTGAGCAAAAACAGGGTGGAGAGGAAGTGAGGGGGGGATTATGGTATGTCCAGGTTAAACTAGGTTGAGTAAAAACAGGGTGGAGAGGAAGTGAGGGGGGATTATGGTATGTCCAGGTTAAACTAGGTTGAGTAAAAACAGGGTGGAGAGGAAGTGAGGGGGGATTATGGTATGTCCAGGTTAAACTAGGTTGAGTAAAAACAGGGTGGAGAGGAAGTGAGGGGGGATTATGGTATGTCCAGGTTAAACTAGGTTGAGTAAAAACAGGGTGGAGAGGAAGTGAGGGGGATTATGGTATGTCCAGGTTTAACTAGGTTGTGTAAAAACAGGGTGGAGAGGAAGTGAGGGGGGATTATGGTATGTCCAGGTTAAACTAGGTTGAGTAAAAACAGGGTGGAGAGGAAGTGAGGGGGGATTATGGTATGTCCAGGTTAAACTAGGTTGAGTAAAAACAGGGTGGAGAGGAAGTGAGGGGGATTATGGTATGTCCAGGTTTAACTAGGTTGTGTAAAAACAGGGTGGAGAGGAAGTGAGGGGGGATTATGGTATGTCCAGGTTAAACTAGGTTGAGTAAAAACAGGGTGGAGAGGAAGTGAGGGGGGATTATGGTATGTCCAGGTTAAACTAGGTTGAGTAAAAACAGGGTGGAGAGGAAGTGAGGGGGATTATGGTATGTCCAGGTTTAACTAGGTTGTGTAAAAACAGGGTGGAGAGGAAGTGAGGGGGGATTATGGTATGTCCAGGTTAAACTAGGTTGAGTAAAAACAGGGTGGAGAGGAAGTGAGGGGGGATTATGGTATGTCCAGGTTAAACTAGGTTGAGTAAAAACAGGGTGGAGAGGAAGTGAGGGGGATTATGGTATGTCCAGGTTACGCTAGGTTGAGTAAAAACAGGGTGGAGAGGAAGTGAGGGGGATTATGGTATGTCCAGGTTACGCTAGGTTGAGTAAAAACAGGGTGGAGAGGAAGTGAGGGGGATTATGGTATGTCCAGGTTACGCTAGGTTGAGTAAAAACAAAGTGGAGAGGAAGTGAGGGGGGATTATGGTATGTTCAGGTTAAACTAGGTTGAGTAAAAACAGGGTGGAGAGGAAGTGACGGGGATTATGGTATGTCCAGGTTAAACTAGGTTGAGTAAAAACAGGGTGGAGAGGAAGTGAGGGGGATTATGGTATGTTCAGGTTACGCTAGGTTGAGTAAAAACAGGGTGGAGAGGAAGTGAGGGGGGATTATGGTATGTCCAGGTTAAACTAGGTTGAGTAAAAACAGGGTGGAGAGGAAGTGAGGGGGGATTATGGTATCTCCAGGTTAAACTAGGTTGAGTAAAAACAGGGCGGAGAGGAAGTGAGGGGGGATTATGGTATGTCCAGGTTAAACTAGGTTGAGTAAAAACAGGGTGGAGAGGAAGTGAGGGGGGATTATGGTATCTCCAGGTTAAACTAGGTTGAGTAAAAACAGGGCGGAGAGGAAGTGAGGGGGGATTATGGTATGTCCAGGTTAAACTAGGTTGAGTAAAAACAGGGTGGAGAGGAAGTGAGGGGGGATTATGGTATCTCCAGGTTAAACTAGGTTGAGTAAAAACAGGGCGGAGAGGAAGTGAGGGGGGATTATGGTATGTCCAGGTTAAACTAGGTTGAGTAAAAACAGGGTGGAGAGGAAGTGAGGGGGGATTATGGTATCTCCAGGTTAAACTAGGTTGAGTAAAAACAGGGTAGAGAGGAAGTGAGGGGGGATTATGGTATGTTCAGGTTTAACTAGGTTGTGTAAAAACAGGGTGGAGAGGAAGTGAGGGGGGATTATGGTATGTCCAGGTTAAACTAGGTTGAGTAAAAACAGGGTGGAGAGGAAGTGAGGGGGGATTATGGTATCTCCAGGTTAAACTAGGTTGAGTAAAAACAGGGCGGAGAGGAAGTGAGGGGGGATTATGGTATGTCCAGGTTAAACTAGGTTGAGTAAAAACAGGGCGGAGAGGAAGTGAGGGGGGATTATGGTATGTTCAGGTTAAACTAGGTTGAGTAAAAACAGGGCGGAGAGGAAGTGAGGTGGGATTATGGTATGTTCAGGTTAAACTAGGTTGAGTAAAAACAGGGCGGAGAGGAAGTGAGGGGGGATTATGGTATCTCCAGGTTAAACTAGGTTGAGTAAAAACAGGGTAGAGAGGAAGTGAGGGGGGATTATGGTATGTTCAGGTTTAACTAGGTTGTGTAAAAACAGGGTGGAGAGGAAGTGAGGGGAGATTATGGTATGTTCAGGTTAAACTAGGTTGAGTAAAAACAGGGTGGAGAGGAAGTGAGGGGGGATTATGGTATGTTCAGGTTAAACTAGGTTGAGTAAAAACAGGGTGGAGAGGAAGTGAGGGGGGATTATGGTATGTTCAGTTTAAACTAGGTTGAGTAAAAACAGGGTGGAGAGGAAGTGAGGGGGATTATGGTATGTCCATGTTAAACTTGGTTGAGTAAAAACAGGGTGGAGAGGAAGTGAGGGGAGATTATGGTACGTTCAGGTTAAACTAGGTTGAGTACAACAATTATTAACATATTGTGGCGGGTAATGGCGTTTTCTTGCAGTCCTCCTTATTTTGCTATCATTGCTCTCAAATAACCAACGGTAACGAAAATGAGTTATGATACTTCTAAATAGGTGTTATAAACAATGTTATACGCATAAACAAACTTCTATCGTTTTTATACAAAAAATAATACATACAAACAGGAAAAAATCAAACACGCCAGTGTTTATAATGATAAGCAAATTACGAAGCTTTAAGGCACAAACTACATAAATATAGATCACTAAAATGGCATTATCTAACATGGGCAACATGCATGAAATATAGGTGGCACATTTATGTTGTAGGTCAGGTAGATAACAAAATATGTAACACATGAATTATAGGTGGTGCATCTATCGGTCTTGGGGATACAAAATATGTAATTTATTTAAACCTAATGGTATAAATTGCTCACCCAATAGTTTGTTCACAAAACCTAAGGCTGGGACTGATGATGTTTTGTATTTTATCGTTTCATTACTTTACATTATTTTACACAAATCTTACACCCTCCTTTTAATAAAACAAGGGGTTGGCATTGTACCCTTACACCCTCTTATCCCCCCTTTTCATTTACGGTGCCAATGTTAACATTAGATACTCTATTAAAATTATCAATAAATATTTGTTAGTAACAATTAGCATCCCAAAAATAAATAGAATTTTGCTACAGTAAATACGTTTAGTTTGATTTTCTTCATAGTAATCTTAACGGTTCTTGAATATTTATCATAGACATCACGTAATTATAACAAGACATTTTAATTTAGGTGTAAAAGTCCTGTTCAAATTAAGCGGTATCCATGACAGATATTTAATAACTTTTGATATATAGGTATAAACTAAACGCATCTGATTAGACTATAGTTTATTTCTAGCAATATTTTTAATATAAAAACTCTAAAAATACTTACCTTAATTCGTTTATTTCCAGCCCAACTTAATAATAAATTTTTTAATGTTTTTTTTGTGCATTGTGTCTTACTACTCGTCAAAATTCTCAGATAAATGGAGTAGGGATAATTAAGGTAGAATTTAGAAAAAAAAGTACCAGAATTTTTGTGGATAAAAATAGGGAAAATATTTAGAAAGAAAACCAACAATATACCCGGATGGGATTTGCACCCCAAACTCCTTGTCACTGGCAATTCAGTATATTGTGAGAGTGATGACTTAGTCCATCAGACCACACGCTCGGTTTGATTCCTAATCATCCTGTGAATAAAATAGCATTGGCAGGTTAAGTTATTTTTATAATAATTAATTTAGCGAATACGAATACTAAGCAATAATTTATAATGTACAAACATTATGTACAGTATCAGTATAGCTCATTTATTATTATTATTTTGCTGCAAACATGGAGGAAATTTAACTCTAAAAAAAAAGCTTACCCTGCTTTTATTGATGTGTGTAAGTGAACAAATTTGGTAAACATTTGTTGATATCTATTTTTTTAAAGTACCTAATTTTTATATAACATTACAATTAAATGAGTTGTTTATGTAGAATTATCGACGCATATTACCCTTGAAAGATAATATCTCAATTCTGTATAAAACTTTACTTAGCTATTTCACGTTGGCAATATTAATCATTTGTTAATATTTTGGCATTTCGACCACCGAAAGTACGAGCCACTTTAACTTTAAAAACCCACCTCGGTGGCGTAGTTAGTTTAAGGTTTTGAGGCCCATCGACACATTGAGGTCATTAGGGCCGTAGTTAGTTAACGCGCTAGTTTTGTATTAAGCTAGACTGCCGAGGACGGGGAGACTGAGGTTTGAATCTCGGTAGTGTGAAACTGGGGGAGGTTTTTCCTAAATGGTTTTCCACTCTCCCTCCACGCAAATGAGTGTTCACGTCCTCTAAATTCAACCTTAATTATTCCTAACCCTCTAGCGTAATAAGTACTTAGGTGTATAATCTGAACGGGTAGTAAGACGCAGTGTTTAATAAATAAATGTAAAAGAATTATGTTCTAAGTAATCTAAGGGAAAATCCTCGGTCCCGGCACAGATTTATCTGATTACCAAACCCTTCCTTCACCTCTGACAAGACGTGTATTAATCACAACTTGTGAATGTGGGGAATGCCAGGCCTCCACCGTGGTTCGGATTCCACGTTAAGCTGTAGGCCCTCCATTTCATCTCACAATCACCCTACCATTACACATTAGCGTAAGTGCGTATAAGCCGAACGGGTAGTAAGACGCGGTGCCAATAGTAATAATAATAATAATAATAATCTAAGGGAAACATTTATGTACGCTTGAGAAATATTTTAATAGCTTTTCTTAAACAACTTTTTTACGTAGAAAATTTGTTTAGTGCCTTCAAAAAATATGATTCCCTTAAAACGTTGTATTTATGTTAAGGTACCCATACTAGAATAAGGAAACGTTTTATTAATATAATACAATTCGTGCTACATTTTTAGACTTTAAACATCGCAGACATAATATTTTATTGATAATCTTCTCCTGTTGTTGGAACTGTGTTCCTGATTGATTTAAGAATTATATAGATACCTACAAACACAATGAGAGCCAATTATTGTGTACAAATCTATAGTTGAAACCAGTTCAACATTCATGAAAGGGGGAAAAAAATCGACAGACTAAAACTATCAATTACCATACTGTTTTATTTGCCCATTTCCTTAGGAATTATAGCTCATGATTGGAAGAAACGTTTTGAAAATACAATCTCTTTTTGCTGTCATTATTATTATTATTATTATTATTATTATTATTATTATTATTAGCACCGCGTCTTACTATCCGTTCGGGTTATACGCACTTACGCTAATGTGTAATGGTAGGGTGAATGTGAGATGAAATGAAGGACCTACAGTTTAACGTGGAATCCGAACCACGGTGGAGGCCTGGAATTCCCCACATTCACAAGATGTCTTGTCAGAGGTGAAGGAAGGGTTTGGTAATCAGATAAATCTGTGCTGGGACCGAGGATTGAACCCCGGACCGCAGCACAGAAGTCTGACATCTTACCCCTAGGCCGCCAGGTCACCTACTTTTTATGTCAATATTTTAATAGTTTATTAGTGTAATTCTATAGGTATTAATACGTATCAAAAGTGACAGATGCAGATCACATTACTTGACGTATGAATACGTGATCATATATCCACAAGTACAAATATACACATATATCTATAACTACAAATACATAATAGTTTACTTACCAAAACTCTCAACGTATATTGTTCGTTGTACTCGAGTTCATGAATTGGTCTGGGTGTTGGAATATTTCCAGCGGAGAGTCGAAAGGCTTCTCTTTAGTTTAAACACGCGATAGCTTTTAATCAAACACAGTTTAATTGGGTAATGTATTAGTTAAAAGTGACGTGAGGGGAAACATGCAAATTAAGTAGTCCCTGGCTGTGCGTCCTAGAAGAACCACAACCTAATTCTTGGAATTTAGTTCATAAAGAAGAGGAATGAGATAACATTATTTAACAAATTATTATGTATGTAGCCATCTCAAATAATGTGTGTAGCTATATTTCTTATAGAAGTATAAATACAGGCCATGAAAACTTAATGAGATTATATTAGTTGGTAACTAAACAAATTAAAAATACATATAGTTATACAGTTCTGGTGGAATAGGACTTTAGAAAAATACGAAAACACATTTTTACGGTCAACATTGATGTATATTTTAATCTATCATACGTTATGTTATTGTCTATCAAAACTGCCAGTTTCAGATCACATGGTTTTTGTATAACTACATGGCCACCAAGTTGAGTCTTAGGACTTTAGAAGACACCGATGAAATGCTACATTTGGAGCCGAAACTTCTACTTTCAGGGAGCTGGAAAAGAAATACTTAGAGAGCTTTAAAATGTGGTGCTGGAGAAGACTTGATAAGATCAGGTGGACAGACAGGGTGACAAATTAAAATGTCCTAAGAAGAGTGGATGAGAAGAGAACCATTTTGGATTTGATTCTTCGGTGTAAAACAAACTAGAACGAACACATCCTTAAGGCGGGTATCTATTTGTTGCGTATCAGTAGAGGCGGGAATTCTTTGCAAAGTTGTTTGTCAAATGTGATACAAAGAAACGCAACGGGCCCGATCGGTCGTTTGTCGGTTTTTCACTGCCACATCAAAGAAATAATATGGCACTAGGTTGAAACATATCTGTACGGGCTACCATTTTACCGCGTTGCATGCTCATTCCTGTCAAGGATGCCCGGCGGAAACCTTGCGTAGATATTTGGTTTGTTTGTTTTTTTGTTGTGAGTGCTATATTTTTGGCCCAATGGAGTGGAGTAAGGAGAAGGCTATACGTCTTATAAAAACATACATCGTGTTCAGAAATTTTAGATTCAATTGAAGATAGTAAAAACTCAAAACCAGTTGGGTGCATCCTAGTGAAATTTTTGTACAAGCCACTGACAGACTGGAAATTTAAGTCAGTCAATAAACTTATTCTACTGTACACCTCCCCGCTTGCATACCATTTTGACATTCACCAATGTCGTGATTTTTGTTTCTTATTTTCAAAATCTAATAATGAATAGAAATGTAAGCGGCAGCTGTTATCTGCAAAGATGTGCTCATTGCTGCAGAATAACTAGAACTGAACACTCAAGTATGATACGTATCGTAGTCCCGTGTCCTTCGTTTTAATATGAATACGCAGTGATGATATGAAAACAAATCAGACAGTGTAGCGCCGTATCGTATAACTAGATTATACACAATGATGACACGATACGCGGATACGCACTGGTGGATACCAGCCTTTAGGAGGAACTGTCTTCTGCACGGCGTCATAGGAGAAAAGGTTGAGGTAAATAGGAGTTTGGAAAGAATGAAATATTCAAATATTAGTTAAGTTAGAGGAAATAAAATTCTGGGAGCTGACAGAGGAGGCAGAGGTTAGGGTGCATCGATGGTTTGAGTTTTCTGACAAAAGGAATAGACCTGTCGTAAGACAGAACAAATAATAATAAAAATTAAAGATGAAAATTATTTTAGTAACTTTTATAGGTAGCAACAAATTTACTTTCCTACAATCAACCCCAATATTAAAAACTGGTAGATTAGCAATGGTAGTCTACAACCAGCATCGGTGGCTGCATGATCCAACGAACCACTCTCATGTTGCGCTGGACTGCCGGCGACAGGAAGATCGGATTCATATCCCGTTTGGGTATACTCTAGGAGATTTTTTTTATCTTAAAATGGCTCCCTTCTCCCTCTTAATGCTAATGGAGTTACATTTTATTAAAAGTTTTAATTTATTATTTAGCACATTAGAGTAATTTAATAATTATACTTATTACCTGAATGGGTGCTAACACGCGTTAAAAACAAGTTTAATTATATTGTACTGCCATTATTGGCTATTAGTTACATACAAATAATCTACAAATATATTTTTAAATCCTTCCTTTCAGGGCTTTTTCTCTCACTTACAGATATCCTAAATCTTGAGCGCTGGTAGTTGGTAATAACACTATGGAGTGTACCAGATATATATGAGAAACATCCTAAAATTGAAAATTTTAAGATGACGAATACACCCACCTCGGTGGCGTAGTTGGCTAACGCGCTTGTCGTGTTGAGCTCGACTGCTGAGGACGGGGAGATCAAGGTTTGAATCTTGGTCGGGTGAACTGGGGATGGTATTTCCTAAACGGTTTTCCACTCTCCCTCCACGCAAATGCGGGTTCACTTCCTCTATTTCAACCTTCCAAATTCCTAGTCCATTAGAGTAATTAGTACTTAAAGCATATAACCCGAATGGGTAGTAAGACGCGGTGCTAAATATTATATTATATTATTATTAAGATGACAAATACACCACCGTGGATTAAACGAATATCTACATATTGAGTCCTAGATAGCTAAAATTCGGTATTTACTCTATGGAGATGCCATATTTATGAGAAATATTTTAAACTTTAAAAAATCTAAGAAGTTGTATCCAAAATAGTGAATGAAACGTAAAAATTGAGTCCTAGGGAGCAGAAATTTAATATACACGTTATGAATCATGCTATCTTTACGAGAAGGATTAGAAATTTGAAAATTCCAAAATGGTTGAAGGGATGTACAAACTGATCTCGATGTGGATTCTACCCTAAACTATATTTTCCTATCCCAAAATCTCCTGGACTAAAAAAAACTAGAAATAAAGGAACACAAAAACTAAGATTATCTTAAAGATGGTCCACTAGCATCGTTATTAAATATCTAAGAATCAAGAGAGAAACTACCGCCTACCTAAGAGAGACAGGAAAATTAAAATAAACCATTTCTGATTATAAAACCTTTTTGGCAAACATGATAATAATTTTTCCTTTTGTGTGTTTAACCATGTATGTTATTTCAAATATGTTCCTTAATTATCTGTGATGCTCTTTTATCAATATATTTCTGCAATAATATATTACTTCGTTAATCTTATGATCGTGCTAAGACTGCGATCATCTAAATAAATCTACTGAAACTACGCTTTACTCCTTTGTATTGTCTTGCGGTTGCGTTAATCATTGCTGAGTGAATTTGATCTAATTTATGTCTGCCTGTTAAAGTTGTCTTTTTAAAATTTAAGAGAGTAAGATTTTAAGTTTTATTCAAATTCGTAAGGTACTAAATAATTTAGTTTATATGAGTGCTCCTCAGCTTTTTCTTATACTATTAAATTGTTTACCATGAAAATTTCAGTTCTTTGGTTATACAATTATTTACCATGGTATTTTCTCCTATTTTTGATTTTATCCCCAATACTAGTTTTATAACTTATTCCTTATGAACATTTTAGATATAGTTTGTTTTTCTAATACAGTAGCTGCTAATATTTTAAAGTTAAGCCGGACGTATAATTTTCAATCCACGCTACCTTGAAACCTGAAACCTCCACGCCCATGGTGAGGATGACTTTAACTAACGCAGCTTCAATAAAATGGAACCAAAACTACTGATTTGAAATGAATTTACTATAATGCCAATTTATTGTTTGATAAACTATTGAAAGATATAATGAAAAATAGCTTCCCATGTGGCGGTTAAGTAATTTTGTTGCATGGAGATTTTCGTAGTGCTTCCCCGTGCACTTAGAGACATCATAGTACAAACAAGTAGGATACATATAGTTTTGAGGTTTGAGTTTGTAACTCTGAGGCTGAGTAAAAACTTTGGTTCACAAGACCCGAACTATAGTTCATGGCTTCTGAAGCAGAAAGACGGGAAGCTCTTCAATAACGATATGTTGTAATGAAATCGTCGAAATGTCAGACCAAATTATAGTTAGATATATAGTTAAGGAAGCCTTTGGTAGTCGTCTTAATCAACATTTTCAAATATGTTAATACCGCGTCTAAGGAACGATGATGTGATGTTTGCCAACGAGGAAGATCTATAAACACTAGAAAGAGTAGTTGTTTTAAACTATAGCGTGTACTCTGTCTATATCGATGATGAAAAGTAAAGAGAAAGTTATCAATTTCAGTTCCTCAACAGTATCACTCCCTTAGGCATGTCTTCATCTAAACTGAATTTGAAAACAGATGCAATGCAGCAATAGCAATGTTGTTACGAAATTTGAATACCAAAAGACGGTTGTGTAATGGGGAACTCACTTAGCAATGGACAAGTTGGAAAAAAAATTGAATGTCAAAAACCATCCTCGCAGGTTCTTACAAAGGTAACCCAGCTCTAATACCCAGGATATATCTCGCACCTACCTATCCATATCTGCCTTTTAAACATCGTTGCCAACAATTCTCAGTGTTATTGTCATTTTCCACGACAGTTCTAGGGTCAGAACCTCAACACAAAGTTTGTGTCTATCTTCCGGCTCCAGTGTTCAGCCATGGCTAGGTATAGTTTATCTACTGTGGGAGTGTGGGTAAGGGACAGTAGCGGAAGTTTATCTATTGAAAAATTTGGCTGGATGTGACTAATGTCAAAATATTCGGCAACCACTTTTATTTGCTCATTAATACTATATTATCAATAAAAAGTGTTAACAAACAATTCTAGTAATACTTACAGTCAATGTTTGTAGTAAAGAACCTTCTATTAGCTGTTACTTACCTACACTCCCACTGAAGATGAGCTATAAGTAGCCTTTTTAAGAGTAAACCACACCATGGACATCAAAGGGCGGTACAACGTAATCTCCAAAGTGTCCTCATAAATAAGGAGTCCAAAATCTTTATCGAAAATGTAGTATATCAATAATAACTTTTTAAAGCTAATACTCCATTTTAAGATTAACGAAAAAAAATCTCTTCATTGAACTACATTTCTACTCTATCCAAAGGCAGTATTAAACCATAATATATCAAATAATTTGGTTAGTGCTTGAGGATAGATAGGTTGAAAGAAGAATTCCATAGCAAAATGTTGGCATCTGTCTGCACTTCCCAATTTGGATGTCCTACGGGGAGTTTTTTTTAGTACGGCCCAATAACCTGACAGAACCATGGGCACAAATTGCGCTACCTTCCATAATGAAATATTTAAACATAGATCAAAGTAACGAAGAACATTCTTGGCGTGAAATTTGAAATCACACATGCCGGGTTTAGGCTTATCCTCCAGCTAGAGTTTAATATTTTTTAAAGAAACAAACCAATATTCACCTAAAAATTAGATATAAAACCACAATTTAAAAGTATACACAATGACGTTCTATTTATTTATGTACTCATGTTGTGTAAGATGTGTACTAATAATACTTATTAATTACACCTTTGGAATAAACTATACAAATTACATTAATAACTATATAAGCGTATAACCCAAACGGGCAACAAGACGTGGGGTTAAAAAAACTGACCGACCATCTCATTTATAATGAAATATTCGTTTTATTTTACCAACTGGTGTCGTTTTAAAATTTTAGATATCATTTCTCTAACATTAAGGGCCGGTCTTATGACTACCGGATAAATATTGCTATTGGGAGGCTAAAGTTATCTACCAGATAAAAGTTATCAACCACTTTAAAGTTTTACGCATCTTATGAACTGAATTTACCTGCCTGTTGGATAAATATATTTTATTCAAAACACGCAAGATTGGTACTGTTTTTACTGGTGCACGCATGCGTATAAGCCCTGCTGATAGCGTTACAACCTAGTGAGTGGTGAGAACGCTCAACATTTGTTAAATAATGGCTGCTAAACGAGTGCGAGTAAACAGATGGCGTCCCGTGGGCGAGGAAGCTAAGTTGTCTTACAAGTACTAATTTCGGTGTCTACCAAAATGTGGGCAATAGTTGGGTACAACGTTTACAAGATTTCATTTATTGTACTCACATTTTGATAATTTGTTTTTATATAAATATAACTCTACAAATAGATTGTCAGTTTATATAAAAGTGAATTAAATGGTCAGACTTTACATAGTTAGAGTCCGGCCCTGTGCTTACTAAACACGTAAACCAAGATTTTAACCTAAAATCAGATTCTGATAGGCGAAACCTCACTAAAAACATCACGTCACTATGGCAACAACCATTTTAACTTTCAGATAAAAGCTATCAGCTAATTAAACCTCCCGATAAGAATGCGATGGATAAATACATTTTATCTGGCAGTCATAACTTATCCTCCAGATAGAAATATTTATCTATCAGATTAATATTTATCCAGGATTCATAATACCGGCCCTAGGTCTACTAGTCTGTAAGCCCTAAACGACTTAAATATGTTCTTCTTTATTTTCTGTTAAGCTAGCTAGCCAGGTGAGGTTTATTTAAAAACTAATTAAGTTAGAAATAAATGTGTTTTACAGTTAAAAATTTTATAAAATCATTTATATAAATTGGTAATGTGAGCTGAAGATTTAACGTTTGATAGGTATTATCAAAACCTTAAGAATGATATCAATTATATAATAAAATATTATCAATGCTATCAGTGTTTACCGCAAAAAGTTCGTATTTAAAAAGAAAAGTTTTTTCTTACCATAATACACAGGGTGTCTCAAATGAAACCGGTCCCAAACGCTCAGCATTTCAAAGTCGTTGTTCGAATGTGCGCCAACAGCTTCTATTCATTGTCCTGCTTCCCAACTGGTAAACGTTTATTTATTGAAACTATGAACAGCGGCTGGTGGCGTACATTTAGAAAACAGACTTTAAAATAATGTGTGTTTGGGGTTGGTTTTATTTGTGACACATTCGACCTCGGCTGTCTTGGGGTAAAGTGCTCACATCAGGACCCGATGATGGTGGGTTCAAACCCAGCCGTTTTCAATGGATATTTCTTGAAAGATAAAGTCTTGGTCCTCAATTTCCTTCTGAGGGGAAGTAAATCCGCCGGTCTCGTGTCAATTGTAGCATATTGTAAAAGAGCCCTAAGAGGTTTGTGAAAATATCCCTCCTGGCAAAATTGGTAGGCCCTTTTGCTCATGCTCGTAGAAATTCTGGTGTGCTGATTTAATCATTTGGTTTAGAAAGTCCACGTTCAATACCTCAAATAAATAATATTTGGGGCCTTCTTTAATTTACATGAGTTTTTTACACGTTTACCAAACTACCAAGCGGGAGGGGGGGGGGTAAATTAGAGAAATTAGAGATTAGCACCACGTCTTACTACCCGTTCGGGTTAACGCACTTACGCCAATGTGTAATGGTAGGGTGATTGTGAGATGAAATGAAGGACCTACTGTTTAACGTGGAATCCGAACCACTGTGGAGGCCTAGCATTCCACACATTCACAAGTTGTGATTACAATATAAATAGAGACCGACGTTTTTACAACGTGTGACCATCGAGGTGGGGTTCCATACTCTTAGGAATGAGACTATCGAAAGGTAGCTTGTAAGAACCAACTTTTTTTTTTGTTACTATTTTCTAATAAAATACAGTATCCTGTACGGGATCTGAAAGAAAATCGGTATCACGGTTGTGTTGGCTTCCAAGGGTGTATATAAGCTTAAGAGGAGGGAAGAAAAAAGTTTGGGAGAAAACTGACTTCAAAACTTTCCTACAGTTCAACACTTTCCCTTACACCTTTGTTTTCTTTTTTTGCCACCGATGCGACGATGTGTGTCTATATATGTTTTCTATATAATTTTTTTTATAGACTAGAAGAAAGCGTTTTTTTTCTTCTTCAAGAAACAACCACAATTTCCGGTCAACTTGGAAATAAAGTTGTGATGTTCTCTGACTTGTAATCACTATGTTTGTTGAAGACAGAAGAGTGACAGTTGGGTTACACCAAAGTGGGAGGAGAAATAGTCCAAAGTAAAAATATTGTACTGTTGGTTTTTATTTTTGTTCCCCGTCATATTATCTGTTCGTGCTAATCGTATATTTACACTAATAGAGTAGGCATGAGGAATATATAATACGGAGGAAAGCTACCCTCATTTGCGTGAAGAAAACATTAAAAACCATAAGGAAAATAAACCTTAGTACATCTGATCGGGATTTGAATCCCGAGTTCCCCGTCATCAGTAATCCGATCTAATGCAAGAGGAATACGTTAGACAATGCGACCAAAGCTTCGTGTAAAATCAATTTCCATTTTTTTTTTCTTAATTCTTAAAATGTGAAACTTAAAACGCATCCGACAAAGAGCTTTCGCTTCCTCTTCAGATAAAGGCAAGTTAAGATAAAACATTTGCCGTGATAATTTATTTAATTTCCACGCAACAAGATTTTAATTTGTACTAGTGAAATGAAACGCACCCATTATTAAATGATTCAAAATCTTTCTTGTAACTTTCCAGAAATTATGGATATGGAGGGTTATCAGGAGATAAAAAAGGGATTCTATTAGGGTAAACTGTCATTATTGAACCGTTTTATTTAAGGGAGGTAGTGCTCAAGTACCAATATTTAGGTGTGTAAAGAAGTTGAGAAGGTAAACAAAAGCCTAGCAGGATGAACTCGTTATTGTCGAACCGTTTTATTTAGGGTAGATAGTGTTCAATAATAATAATAATAATAATAATATTTAGCACCGCGTCTTACTACCCGTTCGGGTTATACGCTTTTAAGTACTAATTACGCTAATTGGATTAGGAATTGGGAAGGTTGAATTAGAGGAAGTGAACCCGCATTTGCGTGGAGGTAGAGTGGAAAACCATTTAGGAAAAAAAAAAACAGTTCACCCGACCGTGATTGGAACCTCGATCTCCCCGTCCTCAGCAGTCGAGCTCAACACGACAAGCGCGTTAGCCAACTACGCCACCGAGGCGGGTGATAGTGTTCAAGTACCAATAGTTGGTAGAGGGTACTTTCAGGCCACTCATTTGAGATAACGTAACATATAACATACCTGCTCTAAATCCATTAAGTAGGCAACCTAGTTAGCTCAAGTGTTATTAAATAAGGACAGTACCTACTTGAAGGGAAATATCATCGCACCGCAGTATTTCTTAAAGGAATGTTCTGTTGTGAGCCTGTTGAAAAAAAACTGCACTTGTTTTAAAAGGTTATATCTATGTTTATAATCATTTTCTTTGGTCTCAGAACTGAGACATTCCACGTGAAACGTCTTGAAAGTAAAGTAATTTAAAAATATTTAAATGTGAGCGATTTTAATCGTATGGATACACTTTGTTTACCCTTATAGGTGGCAATCATACCTTGAAGGATTACACTACGATCCGCTCTTAAAAGCAAGGTAGGCTTACTAATATATAGTATAGATAGAGAGTACATTTGGACGTGATCCGTATCTTTTAAATAACATAAGAACCCTTTCCACTTTTGAAATAATTAGGAATTACTGGACGTCTGCACGCGTCTGGGCACTTCGGTAGGTGGTACCCTTAAGTTAATTAGCTAAGCACCTAATCGATAATACATTTAAAGATGGGTAGTTAATTGGGAATGTGCGATCTTTGTTAGATTAAATTATTATTATTATTATTAGCACCGCGTCTTACTACCCGTTCGGGTTGTACGCACTTACGCTAATGTGTAATAGTAGGGTGATTGTGAGATGAAATGGAGGACCTACAGTTTAACGTGGAATCCGAACCACGGTGGAGGCCTGGCATTCCCCACATTCACAAGATGTCTTGTCAGAGGTGAAGGAAGGGTTTGGTAATCAGATAAATCTGTGCCGGGACCGAGGATTGAACCACGGCTGCCAGCATAGAAGTCTGACACCTTACCCCTAGACCGCCAGGTCACCGTTAGATTAAAGAAAGTATGTAAAATACCAACAGTAAAAATTATATTATGCCAAACCATCCTCAAATATAGGCCGGTTATTTTTTTAGCACCGCGTCATAGTAACCGTTTGGGCTATCCGCTTATGTACGTTAGGTGTTTTAAGGATGATGAAGGCTATATATAGATTAAGTTTATGAAAAAACCCACTCAGAACACCCGACCTAGATTTGTGTCTTGATCTCCCCGTCATTGGCAGCCTAGCCTACTGCGAGAGTGACGCTTAGACCACATGGCCGCCGAAAAGGGTTATAGGCTTATTACTTTTTGTTTTGACTCTCCACAGCTGACACTAATAAGGACGCATTAGGAGGAAGGTTAATTTTAAGGAGGTTCACTAAAATTCACGGGGAAAAAACCTTCATTGACAATCTCAACGTGGCAAAACAACCTCCAGTGCTCTCAACAAGAATCGAACATACCTCCCGGTCCAGCCAGAGACGAACACGTCCGTCAAGCTTGTGGACATCGAACAAAAAATATTGGTTGCTGATTAATTTAAAACTGCCGGATAGACTGCGTTTGCCATTGACGCAAACGGATGTGAACTCTACAGAAAAATATAGTCTTCATTAGAACTTAAAAAAAACAACCTGTGGATATGATACGTTCTACCACTGTCTTTCCTTACCATCACCACTTTTTCTGTGTTTGTAGCTCATCCTCACTTTCTTTTGCTAGTTTTTCCTCCGACTGTAACCGAACTTTGACCCTAGCCCTCCCTCACCCCCTTCCAGCCATTTCTTTGTTCTCTTCCAGATTCCATCCAATTTCTTGTCGTTCTGTTCTTGGTAGCGTGGCTTTTTGGGGGGTGTCATGAGTTTCTTCCCACCACCACTTTCCTCTTCTTTCAAGTTTGATTTATTTTCAATTTACTTTTGATCCTTACTTGATCCCAAACGCTTCTCTCTTTTGTCTATGTTTGTATATGTGTTTTTATGAGAGAAATTTAAGTGAAACATCACAAATTTTATCTTCCTTTTTTTACGATTTTATTTTTCAATAAAAGAAAAGACATGATCTTAAATAAGGGAGAATTTTGTATTCGTGCTAACAGAAATATTTGTTAGTTATAAACTCCAATCATCCCAATGAAGTAAACACAGCTTCACATCGGTAGGCACACGGTATAAATGTCAAGCTCATTTAGTCTGATTTTACCGCGATGTCAAAGTCGGGTTTGGAATCCTGACAGAATGTGTTGAGGGTGTTTTTGCATAAAACGTTTCCCACTATACCTGCATTAAAATGGGGGTAAATTTACTCCAAACTCTACCTTTTTCACCCTTAGTCTTGTAGCCAAAAAAGAGCTAAAGGGTCAAGGAAAAGAGTAAACATAATAATCAGTGTTAATTTTTTAGAAACCTTACCAGATATAACTTGCAAAATGGATGTAAAAACACACATTAAAAATAAATTTTCATAGAAGAGGATTTTCTAACTTATAGTCAAAGTCAGGAGTGCTGACTTGTCACCTAGCCTTACAGTTAAATAAATGTTACAGCCTTATTTTTACATTTTATTTATTTTACTAAAATGATATCCTTTAGAATCTACTATATAATCTTTTGTGTTTAGTTGCAATTAACTTTATCTCTAAATTATTCAGTAGTATGCAAGCTATGTTATGTCGTGTGCCCCTAATATACTTCGATTGTGCCCTCACTCCTATGATTTAGTTTTAAATGTGTTACTAATGACACATGGTTTAAAAAATGGCTATATTCTCTTGGGGGTTCAATATTGAAATACACAAAAGGAAAAGGTTTTATTTATGTTCACAAAGATAATTACTATCGTTATTAACAAGGCTGTAGCTAACCAATAATTTCAGGGGGGAGGGGGGTGTTGGTGAGCACATCCCCCAATTGTGGAAGACTAGATTTTTTTAAAATGATAAGCAGTTCTAGAAGCTCTTTGAAGTGCTTTGGTAACACAGCCCTCTAATTTGTATTCTACTTATATCTTAATTTTGATATTATTTGAATCATAAATAAAGCCATATATATATATATATATATATTTTGCTCATAAAATTTCGGGGGTAAGGGTTTGAACCCGCAAACACCCCCAACCCGCCCCAACTATGGCCTTGGCTATCAATTTTGGAATAACTGAAATGTTACTTCACATGTCTCAATAATAATGTTTATAAAGAAAATATACCTGTTATTTTTTATTCTTAAAAGTTACAACTTGTTAGTATTGTGGCGAAAAACTGAACTTGGTGATGAATGGTTTCCCATATTTCCTCGGTTAATGTTCTCTTGAAGAGCCGACTCGTTGAAGGGGAACAAACGGGAAACATCTTGTGTACTCACAAGTGATTTCTTTACCGACAACAAGAACGGAAAACTTCTTGTCTTCTACAGGAGGTTGATAGGGGGAGGGGGCAAGATTTAGGAGATTGCGTGGAGGAAAAAAACTTTAGTCTTTTATTTTCTTTCTCTTGGAAAGTAAAAAAAAAAAACTGTGATAATAAGTTACCTTTATGTAACTCCTCTTGGCCCTTGGAGGGGTAAGGGAAAATCTGTGAAAGTTTGAAGTGGGTTTATCGTTGACGATAACAATACCAACCAACATAACAACACTTTTCTTTATAACTTTTTGTAATCAATTTTACCCTCAAGGAATCCCATGTCTCCAAAAACACAGAGTTTTGTTTGTTTGAAGGACTGTACTGGTTTTCTTGAAAGATAGTCATTTACTTCTGCGATATTCAACTCACTGTGGACACAGAGCCTCTAACATGATCCTAGTGCTTCTTGAAGATACACTTTATATAGCTTTTTGAAGACTTTACATGTACCTTTAAGTGACCTGGCGGTCTAGGGGTAAGGTGACAGACTTCTATGCTGAGAGTCCGGGCTTCAATACTTGGTCCTGGCACAGATTTATCTGATTGCCAAACCCTTCTTTCACCTCTGACAAGACGTGTATTAATCACAACTTGTAAATGTGTGGAATGTCAGACCTCCACCGTGGTTTGGATACCACGTTAAACTGTAGATATTCCATTTCATCTCATAATCACCCTACCATTACACTTTAGCGTAAGTGCGTATAACCCGAACGGGTAGTAAGACGCGGTGCTAGTAATAACATATGTACCTTTGTCAGAGAAACTGTTGAGTTGAAGACATTGCACCACACTATTGGGTCATCTTGACGGGGAAGGAGTCCTTCTGAACTCTCAAAAATAAATGTAAACTAACCAAACATTGGCATCCGTTGATTTATTCATCTTTAAGTGAGCAAAATGTCCATCATCTGTCAGAAACTACAATTGCAGAACACATCTTGGCGTATGAATGTATAAAAGTTTATTAGGTTATATTCTTGCCAACCATATAAGGTTACTAGATAATTTCTAAATATATAATGGGTTGAAACCAGGAGATTCATCCCCACCAATACTTTTAATCTAGCTTTAGAGTAAGCTATTAGGGTAATGCAAGAGAGTGGGGAAGGGTTGAAATCAAATGGTACAATGCATCTATTAGGAAGTGTAGAGGATTTAGTTTTGTTGGGCAATATAAGATATGAGCTCTTGCAAGAAATGTAGAAATTCTACTAGAGGTTGTTAGTAAGGAAATAGCTTTACAACAGAATTGAACCCTGAAAAGACTAATTATAAACAAACAGATAACTCAGATTGGGGAAGATAATTGAGAGATTACTTTAAATAACACATCATTTGACATGGTTAATGAGTTTAAATATTCAGTAACAATTTTAACTAGCAATAATGGTATTAGGGTGGAAATTAGGAGAAGAATACAGTCAGGAAAGCCATACTATTAATAGGTCAGTAAATTCTTATTATCTCGCCTACTTTCAAGGAATTTAAGACTCAGAATATACAAAACAACAATTTTACCGGTTGTTCTCTATGGTTCTGAAACATGGTCCCTTACCTTACATGACGAAACAAAATTAGAATTTTCGGAAAATAGGTGCTTGGGAAGATATTTGGTCCAAAAAGGGATGTAAGTACTGGGAAGTGGAAGAGGTTACATAATGATGAGTTACCTACCCTGTACTCATTACAATACTTAGTTAGAATAATTAAGTCTCACAGATTAAGGTGAACAAGACATACAGCGCGAATGGGATAATCTAGAACCGTGTTTCAGGATATTGACTGGAAAACCCAATGAGAAGAGGCCACGAGGAAGACCTAGACGCGGATGAGAGGATAGCATTAGAATATACCTTAACGAGACAGGGTGTGATGAGGTGGAAGGGCTTGTTGGCATAATTTTGTTATTGTGGCAATGAAATTTCCCGTTCCTAATGTCACAGAGTAAGAAAGTAATTAAGGTTATTTCATGGTGATCAGGCAGGGTGAAGCAGGGTGGGGTAAGTCAACGGTGGCTGGTGCAGCGCAGTTCATTAAGGTGTGCATAATATGGAATTCCCCCCCAAAGTAAATAGGACTAAGGACTAGATATACCATAGTAAAAAGAGCAAGAAAAGGGTCAATTAAGAACTACAATTTTTAAGTATAAAGAACATTATTTATTCTTATCAAACAAAATGAAATGAAATGAAGCTAAACTAAATCTAGTTGTTTATTTTAATCAATAACCTAACTATACTTTTAAAAAATACATAAGCTACTTAAATAGTTGAGGTACATAATGAGATAGCCAAAATTGACCCCAAAAATATTAGTTTCGAACATTCAACGTCACCCAATTTGGGGTTTAAGGTGGGAGTGTAGAGAACACTAGTTTAAGGGTAAAGTTTTTGCAGTTTTTATATCAAAACATATTTTTGATTTAAAAAAAAAATGAAATAGTTCTCCAATAGAAATAGTGACCTCAAAAGGGGTTGAATATCTGTCGAGGGTGTTCTGGAATTTAATGACAAATTTTTCTCTTCTTTTGAAAACTTTCTCGTCTAATGCCACTAAGCTCATGACAGATATTTTACAACTGTTGATATCACCACGTGAAGAGAATTAAACTCCGTTTCTACTGGAGCAAAAGTTTATTTCATCGAACAAAACAGTGTTGCTATAAAAATTCAAGGTCAAAATGTCCTGTACAACCCTCATGTTGAATATCATGATTGTGGGTGGCGGCCCCTCTGATAAGTATGAAACAAGGGGGACTAGATTTCATTGGAAAATAAAGTTTGGATTACCCACTCACACCGGTGGGCATACGGAACAAGTGCGTCAGATTCATCTAGTCAGGCTTACTAATGATGATTATTATTAGCACGTCTTACTACCTGTTCGGGTTGTACGCACTTACGCTAATGTGTAATGGTAGGGTGATTGTGAGATGAAATGGAGGACCCACAGTTTAACGTGGAATCCGAACCACGGTGGAGGCATGGCATTCCCCACATTCACAAGATGTCTTGTCAGAGGTGAAGGAAGGGTTTGTCAATCAGATAAATCTGTGCCGGGACCGAGGATTGAACCCCGGCCGCCAGCACAGAAGTCTGACACCTTACCCCTAGAACGCCAGGTCACCACCAGTGATGATGAAGTTGGGGCTGAATCTTGGTTGAGTATATCTAGGTGATTAGATAGTTTCTCAATCTTCTTTAACGCAAATGTGGGTACATTCACTCTGAGTTATACTTACCCCTATCTACTTCATCAATTTGAATACGCTTGGACCCACTTCGTTGGATGTATGGTCTAAGGTGCCACACTCACAGTAGACTAGACTGACGATGATGGGGAAATCAAGATTTGAATTTCGGTCGGATGTATTGAGGGTGATTTTTCCGAAATGGTTATACACTCTCCCTCATTTAAATGCAGGTACATTTTCTCTAAATGTAGACTTCCTCCTCTCTAAAAATACTAGCTTAATTAGTATATAAACGTATAACCCGGACGGGTAGTAAGGTGCAGTGCTAAAAAAATACGCAGAGGTATCTTACGAATAACGAGGCCCCCAAAAAAATTTTAGTAGTGATGCTTAAAGTTGTTTACTTTTTTCATGAACATCTAGAATGTGTTTTTTCCATAAGAGTACATCCATCATTAAATTCACAGCTAAAACTCGCGTAGTGTACCACTCTATATATAAATTACCCATTTGACGGCCATTATGAAAAATCCCAGATGAATCGCAGAGCCATATAAAATGTTTACGATCCTCTCCAAAGTACATGTGTAAACTTACTCTCCAAACGCTCTTTTTATAAACGTGCCATACGCCCCTTGATTTACACCTCTCACAGACGAGTCTTTTCTCTTGTAACTTTATCAGGCGCTACTATGCGCCGCTTGAGCGTATAATCATAATTAACACCCGGTATTATTCGCCAAAGTATCTCGATAAGGTGAATGACCACCATTTGTCATGGGACTATCAGCGTTTCTCACAGCAGCCCCCCGAATCCTCGGCGTTAAGCCTCGCCGCCGTTAGCCCAAACTGTTCTCAGATAAGGCGCGCCCTGCTTGGTAAAGGGTAGTTCAGGGTCCCCTCACTAGTTGTCGCAAGAAGCTGTTGGAGAGAGAGAGACAGACAGACACAATGGGCTTACTTTGGTAGTATATTATTAAGGTGGGGGTGTAAAGTTTGCGAGTTATGGAAAGTGTTTTTGCATTTTTTATAACAAAGCAGTTTCTTTTTTTAAATCAAATAATTCTACAGTAGAAAAATAGATGTTAATTTTCTTAACTGATAACCTCAACCATTTTTAATATCGGTCAAGAGTGTCTTGGAATTTAAAGACAACTTTTCTCTTCACTTCAAAATGTTCTCATCTAATACCGCTATGTTCGTGACAGATATTCAAGAACTGTGAATGTCACCATGTGAAGAAAACTAAACTCTATGTTTCTACTGGAGAAATATTTTATTTATTTATGTCAAACAAATATTTAGCTATAAAAACTGCAAAAATACTGTCCATTTTTTGTGGTCCATATGATTCCACATTAAAGATATGATATGAAAAAATTCCCAGCCTTGTAAAATTCAATGCAATTATTTTCCTAATTTTTTCTAACGTAAAGTTTTTCATTTTGTGGGTGTGTGTGTGTGTTTATTAAAAATTTCAGGGATTTAAATGGAACGAATCCATTTGAGAAAGCCCATGTTTTAAAATTCACATTTCAGTTCAATTTGTAATTCGACACCGTATATCAGTTTGTAGCGTGACTGCTTACTTCCCACCACCACTTTCCTCTTCTTTCAAGTTTGATTTATTTTCAATTTACTTTTGATCCTTACTTGATCCCAAACGCTTCTCTCTTTTGTCTATGTTTGTATGTGTGTGTTTTTATGAGATAAACTTAAGTGAAACATCACAATTTTTATCTTCCTTTTTTTTACGATTTTATTTTTCAATAAAAGAAAGGACATGATCTTAAATAAGGGAGCATTTTGTATTCGTGCTAACAGAAATATTTGGTAGTTATAAACTCCAACCATCCCAATGAAGTAAACAAAGCCCACATCGGTAGGCACACGGTATAAATGTCAAGCTCATTTAGTCTGATTTTACCGCGATGTCAAAGTCGGGTTTGGAATCCTGACAGTCTCTTCTTTCAAGTTTGATTTATTTTCAATTTACTTTTGATCCTTACTTGATCCCAAACGCTTCTCTCTTTTGTCTATGTTTGTATGTGTGTGTTTTTATGAGATAAACTTAAGTGAAACATCACAATTTTTATCTTCCTTTTTTTTACGATTTTATTTTTCAATAAAAGAAAGGACATGATCTTAAATAAGGGAGCATTTTGTATTCGTGCTAACAGAAATATTTGGTAGTTATAAACTCCAACCATCCCAATGAAGTAAACAAAGCCCACATCGGTAGGCACACGGTATAAATGTCAAGCTCATTTAGTCTGATTTTACCGCGATGTCAAAGTCGGGTTTGGAATCCTGACAGGATGTGTTGAGGGTGTTTTTGCATAAAACGTTTCCCACTATACCTGCATGAAAATGGGGGGTAAATTTACTCCAAACTCTACCTTTTTCATCCCTAGTCTTGTAGCCGAAAAAGTGCTAAAAGGTTAAGGAAAAAAGTAAACATAATAATCAGTGTTAATTTTTTAGAAACATTACCAGAATTAACTTGCAAAATGGATGTAAAAAACGCACATTAAAAAATAAATTTTTATAGAAGAGGATTTTCTAATAATATTGTCTAAGTCAGGAGAGCTGACTTGTCCCCTAGCCTTGACAGTTAAATAAATGTTACAGCCTTATTTATTTCACTAAAATGGTATCCTTTAGAATCTACTATATAATCTTTTGTGTTTAGTTGCACTTAACTTTTTCTCTAAATGATTCTGTAGTATGCAAGTTATATTATGTCGTGTGCCCCTAATATGCTTCGATTGTGCCCTCACTCCTATGATTTAGTTTTAAATTTGTTACTAATGACACATGGTTTAAAAAATGTCTATATTCTCTTGGGGGTTCAATATTGAAATACACAAAAGGAAAAGGTTTTATTTATGTTGACATAGAAAATTTCTATCGTTATCAACAAGGCTGTAGCTAGCCAATAATTTCAGGGAGGGTTTGGTGAGCACATCCCCCAATTGTGGAAGGCTAGAATTTTTTTTAATGATAAACAGTTCTAGAAGCTCTCTGAAGTGCTTTTTGTGGTAACACAGTCCTCTAATTTGTAGTCTACTTGTATCTTAATTTTGATATTGTTTGAATCATAAATAGGATCCTGGGTTCGATTTCTGGCATGGCAAAAAAATGTATCATTGGTGAACAAATATAGGTTTACCTTTTCACATTGATAAATTAAAGGCTGGTGACAGGATGCTGTGTCTGTCCTATTCTTGTTATATTATAAGGCATATGATGCTACAACAGGCCTAGCAAGCCGGTAGTGGAAAATATATGGCTTGAATAAAAAACTGAGCCAGACCATAGCCTGGAAACAGTAATGGATGTAAAAGCTTAATTTGTTTTAGGAGATTAACACTAGAAACATGATCGAATGAGTTTCATCAAATCAGTTCTATCTTCACACTCACGTATCGAATACAGCGCTTTGTGGTTGAATGTATCACTAACGTCGTATTTGCTGTATATAATATATAGTAATACTTCAACATTATATTCAAAACCTTAAAGACTACATTGGTTTAATGATAAAAGTTTACCTAAAAATGCTTATCTCAAATCGACATTATTTATTAGGATTTTATTTTCTGTATCTCATCAATGAGATCATTAAAACAGTTTTAAGGCTTGCATAAGTATTTTATAAATTTTACTCATTTTATAAATGGTTCGATATATGTTGTGAATAATTATCCATTTTAAAAAAAATTGTCAAAAATATATTGAATATAAGATGGTTAAGAGTATAAAAATTTGATATCAGAGGGTGAAAAGGTATAGTACTTATAAAATAGTGGAAAGCCATTTTAAGAAAAACCACCTTCATTACACCCGACTGAGATTCTGTCCTTGATCTCCCCGTCATCGGCAGTCTAGTCTACTGCGAGAGTAGCGCCTTAAACCATGCGGCCACCGAAACGAATATGGAGGCTGTTAAGCATGTTTGTGTTAAACAGGCGCAATCCGTAAAATACACTACAATATTTATATTAATCAAATACATGCAGAATGTTTTCCAAAATCTCACACATGAAATAAACTAAGCATATTTTGAGAGAATTAAGTTTCATGGCATTGAATTCATTGAAAATAAGAGGTGATATTAACCATACATTGTGCGTCCTGACTGCCCATTCACAATGGACTTTGTAATGATGCCTTTATAGGAGGCAATTTAAAAAATAATTATCCCTGTAAAACTAAATAAAATAAACCAAATTATATGTATTCTAACAAAATTAGTTAAGCATTATTTTAATTATATTCTGACTTTAATTGTGTGTATATCTATTGAAATTGAAATTTTTCAATGCCCAAAAACATACTTTCTTTGTGTAAATAAATTATTTCAAATACTTTTATCAGGAAAAATAAGAAATAAGATGGAATAAGGGGAAAGATAAAATATAATGTTTCTTGTATATGTTGGCAAAATTAAACAACTTTCAAATGTTGGTTTTGATGATGGCTCAACATATTTGTTGTATTGGTTTATTTTTCATTACAGTAGTTGGAATGTTATCCCTGAAATTAATAGCTCAATATGTATTAGGGTTACCTGGTGGTATAGGAGTAAGGTGTCAGACTTTGGTGCTGGGCGTTCGGGGTTCAATCCTCGGTCCCGGCACAGATTTTTTCCTATTACCAAACCCTTCTTTCAACTCTTGACAAGACGTGTATTAATCACAACTTGTGAATGTGTGGAATGCCAGGCCTCCACCGTGGTTTGGATCCCACGTTAAACTGTAGGTGTTCCATTTCATCTCACAATCACCCTACCATTACACATTAGTGTGAGTGCATATAACCCGAATGGGTAGTAAGGCGCGCTAATAATAATAATAATAATAATAATAGGTATTACTCAAATGAATTGTATTAGAATTTCTGTCTAATGTCGTGTTAATTGGTTAGTGATGTGCTTATATATGCTTATAGAATGTTTATAATTAACTAAATAACGATGGGTTTCCTTACATTATAAAGACGCAGTCGCCAATATTAAATTAAATGTATTAATTTGTCAAAGTACTGAAGTGGAGACTCTTATTTCTCTTTGCTCCAAGAGGCAGACAGCCACGTGTCACTCTAGCTCTATCTATATAACCACGAAATAAACACCCTCACCGCGAAAACACCACCATCAACAAATACCCCGCAAATGTACTAGCACATCCCTTATATTAAAATAATAAAATCTTCCTCTGTCCCTCCTACTCTATTTAACAACCCCTTCACCACACTATGTACATATTAAAAAAAAAAAAATCTCTCCGTCCGCTGTTGTATTCATCCGCTGTTCCCGGGGACAGAAAAATTTCCGTTGCAACATATCTGTTAATGACAGCAAATGGGGCTAAAAACCATTAATTTCTTGGACAGGATTACATTCCTCCCCTTCATTTCGAGCTTCATCCCTTCCAACTACCCTCCACCGCACCGTCCGTATCTCTCACTCCATTCGTTCACCCCTTTTTTTCCATTCTCATTTACAGGAGGGTTCGCCTCATTGTTTTCCATGTCTTTATGAAAAGTTAACGTTCATTTATCTTACTTTTTTTTTTTTTTGGGACCAGGTACATTCAGCTCCAATGTATAATTAACTGAGCAAATGTACACGTTGGTTCTGCTATCGTGGAGACATGCAGTAGAGATAAATAATTATTCTGCTTCTTTTACTTTACTATAGTAATAATAATAATAATAATAATAATAATAAAAATTACCTCTGTAAGACCGATTGTATTTAGGTATATCCTTTAGGTTAAAGAGTGTAAGGAACATGAGAAAATGAAAGCTTTTTTCAGTTTTATATCAAAAGATTATTTTGGCCAAAATAAATTAAATGTTTCTGTAGTAGAAACATAGAATTTAATTTTCTTAATATAATATATAAATATAAACAATAAATAACAACAATAAATATAAACAATAAACACTAGCCACTCCATCAAGATGTTTGTCCAATATAAACAATAAACACTAGCCACTCCATCAAGATGTTTGTCTAATATAAACAATAAACACTAGCCACTCCATCAAGATGTTTGTCCAATATAAACAATAAACACTAGCCCCTCCATCAAGATGTTTGTCCAATATAAACAATAAACGCTAGCCACTCCATCAAGATGTTTGTCTAATATAAACAATAAACACTAGCCCCTCCATCAAGATGTTTGTCTAATATAAACAATAAACGCTAGCCACTCCATCAAGATGTTTGTCTAATATAAACAATAAACGCTAGCCACTCCATCAAGATGTTTGTCTAATATAAACAATAAACACTAGCCACACCATCAAGATGTTTGTCCAATATAAACAATAAACGCTAGCCACTCCATCAAGATGTTTGTCCAATATAAACCATCAACATAATTATCATAATTTAACTGCTTCCCAAACCTTGTTAGCGACTATAATAATCTAGTAACAAACAAATATTAGTTTGTAAGAAAATACTAATTAAATTTTCACAAACGATTAACAATATTTAAAATAAACATCAAGTTGGCATCTTTAATAAAGCTCTAATATTCCATTTTAAGCGTTTAAAGGATATTTTATTTATTTTTATGGTTATTTTATTACAGTAAGTTAATAGTAAGTAAGGCTTAGTAATTATTGAATATCTATCAAGAATGTCCTAAAATTCAATTACAACATTTTCTCTTCGTTTAAAAAAGTTTTTCGTCAAATGCGAATATGCTCATGACAGATATTCAAGAACTGTTGATATCTCACTGTGAAGAAAATTAAACTCTATCTATTTTTCTACTGGAACAATATTTGTAATTTATTTTAACAACAACAACAACAACAACAACATTTTTTCTATAAAAACTGTTAAAAAACTGAACTTTTCTCGCATCCCCTACAATCCCACCCTAAGTTTTCGAGATATTTGACGAATATTAGCCAGCTTGTACCAGACCTACACAAAGATAAACATTAAAGTACATCTAATTTGTAGATTTTTCCTTCCTATGAAACAGGAGTTAAGGCATAGCGGTATCAGAATCTAGAAATATAAAAAAAAAAAAAGCTTGCTACTGAAAAAGTCCAAGCGTTTGTTTTTTGCTTTTATGTTATTATTATTATTATTATTATTATTATTATAAGCGCGTCTTACTACCCGTTTGGGTTATACGCACTTACGCTAATGTGTAATGTTAAGATGATTGTAAGATGAAATGGAGGACCTACAGTTAGTCTAACGTGGAATTCGAACCACGATGTAGGCCTGGCATTCCACACATTCATAAGTTGTGATTAATACACGTCTTGTCAGAGATAAAGGAAGAGTTTGGTAATCGGAAAAAATCTGTGCCGGGACTGAGGATTGAGTCCCGGACCCCCAGTACAGAAGTTCGACACCTTACCCCTAGACCACTTCGCTTTTATAAATTAGCCATATTTTATTCGGGATGTTTGAATGAATAAAAAACTGATCTAAGCAGGATAGTTCCACATTGCAATTATACATTTTGTGTTTCCTTCCTATCTTTATTTGGATGATGGCGTGTTTATTTATTTTTAATCCAAAATTCCCATCCTGTATCTTTAAATTAGTGTAAGCTGGGAGTTTTCAGATTGAGAATTCAGAGGTGTTGCTCTAAAATAAACTGGGTCAAAGCATTGCGCAGACCTAATTCGAATTCACTATGTTTCTTCTACAAATGTCACATCATCGAAATAAAAAGTAAAAATTAAATTTTTTTTCAATTGTATCAAAATATTTCGAAAAATTAAATCCAATTTCAACAAATATTGATCATATTCAATAAAAACAGTGATAAAATACCGCTCATAATACATAAATAAAGAGTACCAAATATTAAAAAAAAATTGTTTCCCAGTTGTTTAAAAAATATATGTAAATCATTGACGTAAATACATAAAATTTGTCATAGCTCTTGCATAATAACAAAATTGGATATTAGAATATAAATTCAATTTTATAAATGTATACTTGTGGTAGGCTTAAAATTATTATTTTTTAAATGTTGGCCTACCTGGTATACATTTGCTATATCATTGTGGCTGTTATATTATTGTTTTCAATTTTGGCTAAGAGTATCTAAATTTTCGAAAAAAAAAACCTGTATAAAATATAATTACTAAATGTTAGGACATTGTAAGACATCTTAACAGAAATAACATTACAAAATTCAAATTAGAATTATTTTATTTTGATAAAAGTTTTATTAAAATTAAACTACAGTCAAACTTTCATAGAAATAACCTTATCTGACAGCTGGAGAAGTTACTAGATATACTTTTACATATTCATACGTCAGGGCATGCAATCTGCAGCTCTATTTCTGTTTTAATATATATATAATCAGTACCTAGACACTTCTACAATATAAAAATGTCTCTAATTTTAGCTGCAAAAAAGAAGTTTGTATATTCTAAAAATATAATCTTATATAGGATTTAGTTTAAGATCCAATCCATTTTTTTCTGAATAAAGGATCAATAAGAGCATTTTGGATAAAGATCACCCTCCTGTGAAATCTTACGTGGATTGAACCTCAGCTTTAGGATTCAAAGTCAAGCAAATCAAGTAAATCTTCAGGCGAAATTAAATATTAAGTTGTCAATCTACTAAAAAGAGTAATTTAATTAAAATTACAGATATAATAAATTAAGATTTACTGTTTTAAAAAAATATATAGAAGAAGGAAGATTGAAGCTTAAATCTTTCTTACAAGGCCTACTTACTTTGTCGTGTCTTGTATGAACGGCTCTCACAACTAAGTATAATCAAAATTCTCTTTATAAAGTTACGGCTTTTCTTTATAAGAAAAACCTAAGTTTCTACAACAGAATATGAGATTTTCATTTCGGTCCAACAAAGGAAGGGTTCCTTCTCTCTCTCTTTTTTTTTCACTGGTCAAGATTTAATAACAAGAGTGGGGAAAGAGGGGGAAAGAAAAGGACTATAAATTCAGGAAAATGCCGCCTCGCTATACATTATGGTCCTTTATTAAGCTCATGCAAGCACAAGGTCTCTTCCATTTCGCAGGCAAAATTAAAACGAATGCCCTTCCATTCTACCTCCTGAACCCTTCTGTACCCCTTGTATTTTTAGTTGTAGGAAATAATTGCTCACAGCCCTTGGTATATTTTCCCTTCCTTGTTCATTGTTGTTGTGGGCTAACACCCACCCACCCCTTCTAGAACCACCTCTCCCACCCTCTCTTTCTAAGCAGAAACTCGACATAGGCTTCACTCTAATAACTTTGTACTCTCTTTTAAAATAAACAAGGAACATTTAAAGATATTTCCTTCCCTGCTATTTCTATCGTGACATGAGCTTCCATTCTAACAATGCTGTACGTTATGTTTGAATACATTATTGAGCATTTAAAAGCACAAGACCGCATTCGTCGTGCAGTTGGGAGACTTTTTACAAAAATAAAAATTATAAGTTTATTCCAGGGGAGTGCTGAGCGTTTAGATTCCTTAATAAACCTTAGCTTAATACAAGTATTAAGAGCGTTTGTCATAGAAGGCCCAACTCAGCTCCCGGCTCCTCGTATCTGCGTTTTTGTGTGTGAGCGCGAGGTATGGTAGTAAAAGGGAAAAGAAAAGATCAAGATATGCCAAAAGTGCGCAGTGCATTTGTATTTTAATGATTACTCGAAATTTTCCGTGGTGACAATGGGTGACAGAGCGACAAAGCTTCTTGTTAATAACTACATTATGTCCCTATTATGACATAAAGAAGATTTGTGCACAGTGCTTATCTGGGAAGACATTCCAAAATGGTCAAAAACTGTCTTATCAACGCAGTTGTTATCCAAAAATAATTTAATATTCTAACAATGTTCAGTATTAGGAACTTATATTAATACTTTATTTCCAATAATGTTTAATCATAAATTATCCACGTGCTATAGTTTTATTGTAAATTAACGATCTCTAGCCGACTGTCAAGGCGAGTATTTTTGCAGTTTTTTTTATAACAAAAAGCTCTATAAGATAAAATAGAAAATCTCCAATAGATAGGTGTAAGTCATAAACCACGTAACGCTTTTTTTACCTTTTTTTTCTAACCCCCCCAACCCTACTCTCATGATCAAGTAACACCTTGTAGACATTTAGTATAAGCCCCTCCCCTACAACCTGTGTTACGTAACATTTCAACTCAAAGGTAAATGTCATTATTTTCATAGAGAAGTTTTGTGACACTAAAAGAGGGACTCAGATTTAATACTAATCAGAATCGGAAATGTCCTATAAATATGTTTACTAACGGTGAGAACATGAACAACAATAGTGTTTGTTCATCATTAGAAAGTGTAATATCTTTGTGTACGTAACCCCGTGGTGTACCAACCCTCCCCCAATGGGGTACCATGCATACCTCCCACTCCCCTTCAAGGTTCCGTGGACTATGGAGGATCCCATACATTTAGTTTGATTTGCTTGACATATTAATATCAACAGTTCTCGAATATTAATTTCTAAAAAGCATAATTACATTTGACGGTTAGCTTTTTTTAAAATAAATAGTCCTACTCAAATTTCTTGATGCTCATCCAACATATTTACTTTTTTTTAGCAGCTTGTCTTACTACCCATTCATGCTATATGCTTATTTATTAATTACTTTAATGATTTTAGGAATTAGGGAGGTTATATTTAGATGAAGTATACCCTCATTTAAGTGGAGGGAACTTGTAAAACCAATTAGGAAAAAACCCTTAGTAAACCCGACCAGGATTTGATCCTCGATCTCCCCATTATTGACAATCTAGTCTACTGGAAGAGTAGCGCCTTAGACCATGTGACCACCGAAGTGGGTTTCACGTATAAATGATGATCATTGATCAAGACGTGCTGGTTGATGTGGGGTTGTCATGGGGTGCGTTTGGACAAAAAAAAATTAGTAAAGAACTTGAAGAAACAAGACCCTCTGGTAGGTCGAATCATCGCTGGGAGGGTAATGTAAGAATGGATTTGAAGAAGTCTGGGTTTAAGGGAGTGAATGGAAGTGTCTTAAGTTATGGTTGAATGTTAAGTCTACGTTTTGGTGATTGTGAATTAAGTTCCCTTAAATTGGAGATGCAGGAAGCGCGAGAAAAGGTGTTTTTGCAGTTTGTTTAGCAAAACTTTTTTTTGTCAAAATAAATAAAATATTATTTCAGTACAAACAAAGAGTTTTTTTTTCTTTACATGGTGTCCTAAACAGTTCTTGAATATCTGCTAAGGTGTCCTTGAATTTAATGACAACTTTTTCTCCTCATTTAAAAAGTTTCTCATCTAATGCCGCTATGCTCATGCCAAATATTCACAACTATTGATATAATCAATTGAAGAAAAATGAGCTCTATGTTTGTATACAAGAAATATTTGATTTGGTTTGACCAAAAAAAGTTTTTCTATAAAAACTGTAAAAACAATTACCTTTTGTTGCGTTCCATGCATCCCCACCTTAAGGACACAGCATGGAAGAGTAGAGAGGCACGTTGAAGACATGTATAAATCCCGCATTATTTAAGAAGTTGTTTGGTAGTTTTTAATATAGTTTTTCAATAAAATATTGGCGAAAATTATCATCAGTCTTATATCTTTGAACTTGTCAACGATGCTTAACCGGAAAATTTGTACTTATGAGATTAAAACAAAAGCAAACCTAGATCAAGCTTTCTTTCCCCTATAAAAAAAAATCATATTTTAATAGGGTCACAACAGAAAATTTCAGGAGAATGTTAGATTATTTAATAGGGTTTAATGTATGTTATTACACATGTTTTAAACAAATTTAACTTGTTAACGGGTCAGAGTTTTCACCTACATTTCTCTAATCACAATATTAAAAAATATAAACCACATCATATAATAATACTATATTTCTAAACGTCTACAATGCTTCTCAGTGGTCTTCCATGGCCCCCTTAGGGCCACCGAGCACTGGGCGACCAGCCGTTGTGACCTTTTGGATACCGGCTACTTGTTCCACGACCGAGGAAGCGATCAGCCATGTCAGTCATTGGCCAATTGTTCGTTATCCCTGTGGTCACCGCAGTCAAGTGCGGGCTGGCCCATTTACCACAAGCATTCTCACTGGTTGCTGGTCGCGGGTGATGCAGCTGGTCACCCAGTGTGCGCTGGCCTATTTACCATAAGCATTCTCGCTGGTTGCTGGTCGCGGGTGATGCAGCTGGTCACCCAGTGTGCGCTGGCCTATTTACCATAAGCATTCTCGCTGGCCGCGGGTGATGCAGCTGGTCACCCAGTGCGCTCTGGCCCATTTACCACAAGCATTCTCGCTGGTTGCTTGTCGCGGCTGATGCAGCTGGTCACCCAGTGTGCGCTGGCCTATTTACCATAAGCATTCTTGCTGGTTGCTGGTCGCGGGTGATGCAACTGGTCACCCAGTGTGCGCTGGCCCATTTACCATAAGCATTCTCGCTGGTCACGGGTGGTGCAGCTGGTCACCCAGTGCGCGCTGGCCTATTTACCATAAGCATTCTTGCTGGTTGCTGGTCGCGGGTGGTGCAGCTGGTCACCCAGTGTGCGCTGGCCTATTTACCATAAGCATTCTTCTCTGGTTGCGGGTGGTGCAGCTGGTCACCCAGTGCGCGCTGGCCCATTTACCATAATCATTCTCGCTGGTTGCTGGTCGCGGGTGATGCAGCTGGTCACCCAGTGTGCGCTGGCCTATTTACCATAATCATTCTCGCTGGTTGCTGGTCGCGGGTAGTACGGCTGGTCACCCAGTGTGCGCTGGCCTATTTACCATAAGCATTCTCTCTGGTTGCTGGTCGCGGGTGATGCAGCTGGTCACCCATTGTGCGCTGGCCTATTTACCATAAGCATTCTCGCTGGTCGCGGGTGATGCAGCTGGTCACCCAGTGTGCGCTGGCCTATTTACCATAAGCATTCTCGCTGGTCGCGGGTGGTGCAGCTGGTCACCCAGTGCGCGCTGGCCTATTTACCATAAGCATTCTCGCTGGTTGCTGGTCGCGGGTGATGCAGCTGGTCACCCAGTGCGCGCTGGCCTATTTACCATAAGCATTCTCGCTGGTTGCTGGTCGCGGGTGATGCAGCTGGTCACCCAGTGCGCGCTGGCCTATTTACCATAAGCATTCTCGCTGGTTGCTGGTCGCGGGTGATGCAGCTGGTCACCCAGTGCGCGCTGGCCTATTTACCATAAGCATTCTCGCTGGTTGCTGGTCGCGGGTGATGCAGCTGGTCACCCAGTGCGCGCTGGCCTATTTACCATAAGCATTCTCGCTGGTTGCTGGTCGCGGGTGATGCAGCTGGTCACCCAGTGCGCGCTGGCCTATTTACCATAAGCATTCTCGCTGGTTGCTGGTCGCGGGTGATGCAGCTGGTCACCCAGTGCGCGCTGGCCTATTTACCATAAGCATTCTCGCTGGTTGCTGGTCGCGGGTGATGCAGCTGGTCACCCAGTGTGCGCTGGCCTATTTACCATAAGCATTCTCGCTGGTTGCTGGTCGCGGGTGATGCAGCTGGTCACCCAGTGTGCGCTGGCCCATTTACCATAAGCATTCTCGCTGGTTGCTGGTCGCGGGTGATGCAGCTGGTCACCCAGTGCGCGCTGGCCTATTTACCATAAGCATTCTCGCTGGTTGCTGGTCGCAGGTGATGCAGCTGGTCACCCAGTGTGCGCTGGCCCATTTACCATAAGCATTCTCGCTGGTTGCTGGTCGTGGGTGGTGCAGCTGGTCACTCAGTGCGCGCTGGTCTATTTACAACAAACATTCTCTCTGGTTGCTGGTCGTGGGTGGTGCAGCTGGTCACCCAGTGTTTTACTCTCTCCCTCCCTGTGAATGAGGGTACACCTAATCTAAATTCAACCTTTCCCAACCATATCTCAACAGCGCAATCTGATACATATGCGTATAAACAGGAAAGCGCTATTAGAAATAGCAACACGTTGCCAAGTGTGGAAACAAACATTAGCGTAAATAAACTAATTATTATATAATGTACACATATAAAGTTAATGAACACACAATATGTAAGCCTGACCAGGGAATGTTACCAGTTCCTGTTGATATGCTTGGGAACAGTCGACGGTTCTTGCATGCTTGTTATTTGTTGCGCAGCAATAGCGTTAAACCAAACACAATGTAGCGTGCGAAAGATTCGGAAACCACTACTGTAACACCATTCCATGTCCGGTTACTAAAAGGATTCAACGCTTTTTGGTTGGTTTATCACCAATCTACCATGAACAGCCGCTCATGTGTTAATAGGCTTCATAATTAGTTGACAATAAAACTAAAACGGCATTGTTATATGAGTCCCGTCCGTTGGAAAGTTTAGCATTTCCGCCATTTCGTCAAACAAGATTTTAAGTCTGCCTGACCACGTGATTATGGGGGAGACTTAGGGCAATGGTTTTTTTTAGATACTATTTATTTACCCACATCAAACATAAAGGTATCAACCGCGTCTGATCTGGGTTTCTGGCGAAGTGTGGTTTGAATCTCGGCCGAGTGTGTTAATTTTGTTTTCCTAAAAGGTTTTCTACTTTTCTTTCCAAGTAAATATATGTGGATCGTCTGTGTGGTTAGCGAGACGGGATGCACACAAATTGGGGTATTTAACGTGCCCTTCTTTGAAAATAGATTAGAGCATTGGTAATAAACTTTGGGTATGCGTACCCCTGGGGTATGTGACGACATCCAAGGGGGTAGGTAGTATTAAAAAAAGATATATACACATTTATATTTATCATTTAATATTTTTATTTGATACATTGTTTTGGGTTTAATCTATATGTTTTATTTTAGCTTGCATCATGCACCACCAATTCTGGGGGTCCAATGTTGAAGGGAAATACAGGGGCACCAGAGCAAAATAGGTTAAATACCACCGGATTAGAGTAATACACCAAATACTACATATCAAGCTTAGTGCCCAAATAATGAATACTAGGATAGCAGAACAAGCCTGTATACAATATAAGTAATACATATCGTTGTCAGCATTACCTGGTCTCGAACCACGGTGCCAGATACACTTGGTTGACCAGCTATAACCACTGGACTGCTAGGCCGCGCCAAAATAAAAGGACATTATCAAACACTAGTTAGGTGAGAAGAGATTACAATATTTTTGCACTATAACAGGGGCTCTCTAAGTTTTTGGTTGAAGAGGTGGTTCCAAAACTAAGCATAGTTTGCTGGCCGTATCCCACAAAACCTTTTTCGGGTTAGTTAAAAATATACTGTGCAGAGTGTTTACTTTGAAAAAATAAAATATTAATTATCTTAAAGACATTAATCGATTATGTATATAAAAATGAGTAGGTGTCTGCATGTTCCTTTGTACCGCGTAGGCTGAAATCTCGTATGGATATAGCTCGTACGTCCGTTTAACACATAGAATATATAATTTATTTTAAGCCAATAAAATTTATGTTTTACAAATATTTGTTCTTAAAACATGTGATCAATGTTGTATTCTCTCAATGAATGTAGAATTAATTTTTTTCTGTTTTATTTGAACGGGAAAATCGTGATTCATTAACAAATCAAGATAATGATACTTAGCACCGCATCTTACTACCCGCTCGGGTTAAACGCTTCTAACAAATAAAACTTACACATGAACAGAGCTCCAAATCTTTATTTGATTTAATCTTATATTTACATATTAATATTTAGTTAAATAGGTTAACTCTCCCATTAAAAGGCAGCTTAAACTCTAGGGAAGACAAGGACATAATCAAATAAAATGTAATATACAGTGTATCTGTGTGAAAACAATGTCACTTCAGACCCGCCTTGGTGGAGTAGTTGGCTAACGCGCTAGTTGAGCTCGACTGCTGAGGACGGGGAGATCGAGGTTCGAATCTCGGTCGGGTGAACTGGGGGTGGTTCGGGTGAACTGGGGGTGGTTTTTCCTAAATCGTTTTCCACTCTCCCTCCACGCAAATGAGGGTTCACTTCCTCTAATTCAACCTTCCTAATTCCTAATCCATCAGCATTATTAGTACTTAAAGCGTATAACCCGAACGGGTATTAAGGCGCGGTGCTAAATAATAATAATAATAATGTCACTTCAGGGCCAAACAACTTTGCTAAGGAACTTATGGATACCTGAAGACGTGCACCTTGGGATTTTTTAAATATGTGTTACCTATATTGAGACCCTGACGTATCTGGCTGCTTAGCTGCTGGAGTGGGTTACTTCAAAATCTAGAAAACTGATTATATACACTTAATCATAAAAAAAAACCAGAAGTGTGAGATTGAGCTTTTATTTTTAAAATATACTTTTATGATCATGACACCTTCATCCACTTGATCACTACTTAAGTTAACACTAAAACCAAGAAAAAAATGCTGACATTTTGCATAGATTTACGTGTTGAAGGAAATATTGGGGTATGCATCTCAGATTTACTATATTTACCCTTACATTATATTTTGAACTTGATGCCTACAATGAAAGGGGATGTGAGAAGAAATTAGTTTTTTTTCTGTGTTTTTATGATTACCTTTTTTTTTGGCCGATATAAATCAATATTTATCCAGTAAAAACATATACAAATTATCTTCACATCGTAATAGCAACAGTTCTTGAATATCCGTCAAGGGTGTCCTGGAATTTAATGGAAATTTTATATTTGTACCCAAAAGGTTTATCATCTAATACCGATCATGACAGTATTCAAGAAATATTGATATCATCATGGGAATAAAATTAAACTCATGTTCTACTGGATCAATATTTTATTTATTTGGGCTTTAAAAAAAAGTGTTGCTATATAAACTACATAAACACTAGCCTTTTATCCACCACACCTTAAATCAAATGATAAGATGTGGATAACTCCAAAACCAGACAACTTAGAACGGGAAAAGCTAAGCATTTTCATACTACTCAGAAAAGCTTGAGAGTAAGACACAGGCACTTTTTTACTTCTATATATATATTTCTAGCCCTACTCCTAAGAATACATGACTACTGCTACGAGTATCCCCATAATCAAGACACGTAGTAGATGAAGCTTTGAATGGGCCTGCTTAATATTTCGCTCCTTTGTTTTCTTTTATTATTATTATCATTATTATTATTATTATATACATTACTCAACTCTGGATTTAATGGATTTGGTTGTAGTGAGTATCTGGCTAAGATTAGCCTAAATAATTGGTTATCATTCACATACATTTCAATAGAACCTATATATTAAAGATCTCGTTTATTATGTATATCATACACTTTGGTTATAGTGAGCCTAAACTAAAATTCCCAAGGAAAAATTAATTCTAACACTGTAACTCTTTTAAAACACACCTAAGATTTGAACATTTGTTTCCCTACCAGAGTTATTATTTTGATAGCTCATAGAGCAGCTGAAATTATGTAATGTAAAGTAGACTAAAGGCTGAGTGCAGACAGACAATGCACTCACCTTACGTGATTAAGCTTCATACTGCGGTTTCACAAGCAAATACAGACAGGTTCCTTTGATGTATACCTTTTGCCGACAACGCATGGAGGAGTGTGAGAATGGCCACTATTCATAACAGCTTCCGGCACGTTGGCTTGGCCACTGGATGTGTTATTTTCGATCCAAAGAATGAAATGTCACTCAAGGGACTGCTTCAATTGATCGATGCCCATTCTTTTGAAATTAAGAGTTTATTTATCTATATCGACTAAGAAGTTTTTGTTTGTTTTTAACACCACGTCTTGTGACCCGTTTGGGCTATAGGCTACAATTAAATATTAATTACTTTAATGTGTTAAAGATGAGAAAGACAAGACTATAGTGGAAGTGTACCCGTATTTGTGTGGAGATATAGTGGAAAATAATTAAAGATAAACCACCCTAAGACACCCGACCAAGATTTAAACCCTGATCTCCCCATCACCAGCAGTAAAATATTCCTAAACTAATAGACTAAAACCCTTCTCATATGGAAGAGAGTTGTAATATTTACACACATGTATAGGGGCAATCTGAAATAACTAACTGATTTTTAACATTTAGAATTTCAAAACAAGGATCGGTAGTTTGGGGTTAGAGGGAGAGAGAGGAATATAAATTTACGAAATCTAAAAAAAATATAGTATGTTAAAAAATTGAAATTTGTCAGGAAGATGAATGGGCTATTCCAAATAATTAAAACGTATGATTTTTTTAAATTTTTTTATAAAGGTTTGGAAACTAGTGAATACCTAAAATCTCAAAAACTAATACCAAAAAAATCTTCAAGGCGTAATAGAAAATTATAATATTTTAATAATGTAGGGGTAAATACCACCACAAATAAACTATAAAATGAATATTTTAAGTTTGAAAATTCGGTCCAAAAAATAGGGGGTTAAAATCTTTTAAACTAATATAAAAATCAACCTTTGTAGTCGAAAATTAAAATTATGTGGGGGATTTCAGGGACCAGCCTATTATTTTATATATGATCTTTGTTAAACTGTAATGGTCTTTTTCCCATGTAAAAATGTGTATAATTTATTTTCTCATATTATATTATGTCCACTCTTGGACAAATATTTCATTTTTAATGGATTGCGTTTGTTTGTACACTCAGTTTATGGTCTGATTAATGTTTAGTTTCAAATATTGTTTTTAAAATTCATTGGTAGATATATTTGATTTTAGATTGTCAGTGTTATCTTGGTATTGTAAGAGAATAAATTAGCAAAAGGGTGCAGCTGGGTGTAGAACATCGTAGTTTGATATAATTTTGATATTTTTCAGGTCGCATAAGTTATTCGAACACTTCCAAACATCCTAGAAATCTAATATTTGGAACTCCATTGGATCTTGAGATATTGTTTCTAGAAAAGTACAAAAAGAGAAAATTAAATATTGTGGATTCAAAAAAGTGGATCATAGTAGGCCAGAAACGTTGAGGATAAACAATTCCTTATATAAACTGTAAACTATTACTATGTGACATGAATTTGATTTAACTCTTTAACAACAATTTATGTTGTATCACTCTTTTTTTTTTTTACTAGCACCAACAGGCAACAGTTCAAAGTATTGTGTATTAATAGAGAAGTTATAGCTTAATCTTAAAGCTAAATATCAGAATTTGAACATGATCAGATTATATCTTTATTTTGACATCGTGTAGTCAGCCTACTTTCGCGTTTTGTATCATCAAACCAATCATGTATTAATATTTAGAAATAGTTTAAGATTTGGATACTCTTCCCTGGGGTTAATTCTATATATTAAAAATAACAAAGCTACTTTATAGATTCGCCGCGCGAAGAACGCGGGTATATCAGATAATTTAAAATATAATTTAATACAATAAATTGTAATATACTACTTTAGCTTATTTCGAACATCGATAATTTACATTTACAATCATTTACTTTCTCACCTTTATTTGTATACATTTAACAAAGGATATTTAAGATTAACTTCTGAAATAACTTAATATATTCTCACACGACTCACAAACTATCTTAATTATCAAACAAACACAATAGACAGTCCACCAGCTGTTAATTCATCAATGTGAAAAAGTAGGCTCTAATTTAGCAATTGATACCTTTTTCTGCCATCATAGGAATATAACCTGGGTCTCCTAGATAAGTAAACACAAACAAACTAAAGTGTCAATCAATTATTATATTGTAAACATAAAATGTATTGCGGGTTAAATACCAAAAAGGATTATGTATCGGAGATGCCCCACGAGCCGTACTTTTGGAACCCCTGTTTTAGAACTAGTAGGTCATGAACGTGAGGAATGTAATCAGCATTTGTTTGAATTGTAAAGACTTAATAATATTTTTTTTTTATTTTTATTTTGTTTATATTTAACTTTATCTCTTCGTGCCAGCAAGAAACTTTTTTTTTAACGACGTAACTTATAAACAGTTTTGTCCGTTGTAACTTTGGTCTCCCAAACAAGGGGCATCTTGTGATTTGTATGTGTACCCAGTCGCAGCAACATTATATGGTTCAGGTGAGGGGAGGGGGAAGGAACCAGTTAATGAGAACAACATGTATAGTATTTTATTGTTAACTGCACCCTAGTTACTTGTTTATAACAATCCAATTTTTTAGTCCGACAAAAAATACAGACCTTAATGTTCTTTTTATCTTTTATATCTTCCTTTCTAGAATTTGATTTAATAGTTTTACTTTTCAGTTCATTAAAACAAATACCTCCTCACCCCCCTTTTCTTCATAATAACTCTTGTCCTAATAGCTTAAAAGACCTCAACACCAAATTGATTTAAAATGAGTTTGAAATTAGTAGTAATAAAATAAAATATATTATTATGTTGAAAGACAGAACCAAAACAAATCTACGAGTGAGATCGAGCTAGGGCCCGATTTAGGTATAAAAGTAGTTTTTTGACACTAATGAGGACTACTAAAACACTTTACATATATTTATACATGAATTATTCATTTTATCCTTTACTTACCTAGATAATAGGAATACTTAATAAAGAATATTAATAATAAATTAAACTTATATTAATATTGACAAAAAATATAAAATTTAATTTTCAAATCGTTCCTTACTACAAGAATCCGATTATATTTGAAACTGTGATCTATTAAAAGACATAACACTGATATTTGAGGCTAGGGTTTGATACTAATTATATTTTCTCGTAATGTGGTTAACCAATTCGTCCTCTGGTGAATACTAATGAAGTTGTTAATAATCCCATCAATTACACTGTATCCTTAAGTTAGATAATTAAAATGGTGACCTGGTGGTCTAGGGGTAAGGTGTCAGACTTCTATGCTGGCGGCCGGGGTTCAATCCTTGATCCCGGCATAGATTTATCTGATTACCAAACCCTTCCTTCCCCTCTGACAAGACTATCTTGTGAATGTGGGGAATGCCAGGCCTCCAGCGTGGTTCGGATTCCACGTTAAACTGTAGGTCCTTCATTTCATCTCACAATCATCCTACCATTACACAGTAGCGTAAGTGGGTATAACCCGAACGGCTAGTAAGATGCGGTGCTTATAATTATAATAATAATAATAATAATAATAATAATAATAATAGATAATTAAACAGCTTATATCTAATACCATCAATAGTAAAAAAATACGTTTAATGAAGTTGAATTTTTTTACCATGCCATTTGTCCGTTAGTGAGGCTACAGCCGAAACTATTTTATCGATCGGAGTAAAACCTTTCTAGGGCATTCATCAGGTTCCTCAAGTATTTTTGGAATAATCTATCTTACCCTAAAATCAAGGGTAGTTTATTTAAAGATTAAAAGAGGATATATATATATATATATATCGTCTCTAATTATTTTGATATCTAGGCGCTGTTTAATTTTACAAATAAAATTGTGAATCTTATTTTCCCATGAATATTATTTTGAGGGTATTTTACGTTAGCGTAAAATCCTATTTTAATCATATCTCCACCTAAGATACGAAATAGCTAATCGCAGAAAAATTGTAGGACTGTTTTAATATAAAATACTTCTATTTGAAATATATTTTTATAAAACCAATAGTTTCTGAGCTATTGGTAAATATATATTTTTAAATTGAAATCGATGAAATGGGCCGTTGATTGTTTTTGATGAACAGAGATGATAATTATTTCTGTAATCTTGCATATTATTTCCTTTGTGATTTTTTGTTTTTGAAACAATGTATCATTCCACATATTTAACACACTTCGGTGGCCACATGGTCTAATGCGTCACTCTCGTGGTAGACAAGACTGCCGATGATGAGGAAATCGAGGTTAGAGCCTTTTTTGGGTGTACTGAGGGCGGTTTTTCATAAATTGTTTTCCACTCTCCCTCCATGCAAATCTGGGCACACGTTCCCTAAATATAGCCTTTATCATCCCTAAAGCCATTAGCTGTAATTATTACATGAGCGTGTGTCCAAAATGCTTAATGAGACGCAGTGATCATTTTTTTAAAGGTAAATCTCTTCATTTTTAGACGATGAACAAGAACAAGAAAATCAGAGCAGTGCACTGACGTGGGTTTAAAAAAAAAACAAGCTCTTTCGATGTTAAGTTCACATAATGCGTTTTATCTTAGTTGGTGGCGCGATGGTCGCAAGCGGCGAGGAATGGACGCCATGTGTTGTGAACGACGCCGTCAGTCGGTACTTTGTATTTGTGTTCTTGTCTTCCTGTTTATAGTGTCTCCCCCTCTCTCCCTTTCAAACATTGTATCCCTTCTCCATCATAAAGACTTCATCTAGATATTTTTATGAACCTCATTAAATGCGCTTTCTCATCCATTTCTTCATATTTTGTTTTTAACTTTGAAACGGAAAGGTTCAATTTTGTTCTAAATATATTAGTACACTGACATTTCTGGAAAATTGTATATATATATATATATATACATTTCTGGAAAATGTATATATATATATATATATATAACCCATGCATCCTTTAAAATATGGGGAAAACCCCGCATCGATGGACACATGAAGTAAGATGTAATTTTCTTTTATTTTGGTTGTCGGTGATGGTGACGTTGGTGTTCGAATCCCGGTTGGGTGTACTCAGGGTGTTGATTTTTTCATAAATGGTTTCCTAATCTTCCTCTAGGAAAATGTGGGTACATTTACTTTACATTCTTTCTCATCCTTAACCCATTTTTGTTTAAATTTATATCCGCTTTTTTTTTATCAGCTCAACCCGCCTCGGTGGCGTAGTTGGCTAACGCGCCTGTCGTGTTGAGCTAAACCGCTGAGGACGGGGAGATCGAGGTTCGAATATCGGTTGGGTGAACTGGGGGTAGTTTATCCTAAATGGTTTTACACTCTTCCTCCACGCAAATGCTGGTTCACTTCCTTCTAATTCAACCTTCCCAATTCCTAATCCATTAGAGTAATTAGTACTTAAAAGCGTATAACCCGAACGGGTAGTAAGACGCGGTGCTTAATATATATATTTTATCAGTTCGGTTTGTAGCTATATGTACTGATAACATAGATGTGTTAGGGATCAGCAAGGTTGAATTTAAAGGAAATGTACCAGTATTTGTGTGGAGGAAGAGTGGAAAAACATTCATAAAAAAACCCCTTTGGTACAGCCTATCGGTATTCGAACCCTGGTCCCCCCGCCATCGGCAGTCCAGTCTATTGCGAGAGTGAAGCCCAGCGTTCTCTAAACTGGGTTCCGTGAGTAAATTTCAGAATATTGTTTGTTTTTCACAATATAAAATATCATCAGTAATTAGTATTGCCAATTTTTTTAAATCTGCCAAAGGCGCAGCTAGAACATGCGATGTTTTCCTTTTAATACTTTTATGCTTGTAAAATTTAATTGTTGAATATTTATAATTATTAGAGTAAAATATTTTATGAAGGCTCCAACATGTATTTTTTTCTGTTGCAATGACTCCTTCGATGTAAAATGTTTGGGAATCCCTGGCTTATAGCACGCGTCCACCGAAGAGAGCCCTCTAACCCACTAGTTTAAATATGCAGATAGCCTGTACTGGCACTAAGACATGGACAATAAAGAGGGTAGAATTAATTTGTTATTTTATATATAGTGTATAGTTTTCCAGAAAACAATGGGAAAATTATAATACCGTTCCATGTTCCATGATAACCAGCTTCGGGGGCCGCATGGCCTAAGGCGTCACTTTTGTGTTAGACTAGACTGTCTATCACAGGGAGATCGGGTTTATAATCCCGGTCAGGTGGTTTACTTAGGATGGTTTTTCCAAAATAGTTTACCAATCTCCCTCCGTGCAAATGCAGGTACATTTTATCTTAATTCTACCTTTCTCATCCAACTCATTAGATTAATTAGTAGGCTACATATGCGTATAGCCTTAAAAGGTATTAAGACGTGTTGATAAAAAAAACAAATAATAAAGTTGCCATGATCGCCATTATCACAGTCGGATTGTCATAGAAAGTTAAAAGAATTTATTAGCTGTATTTACATGCCAAACTGTGTGTTTTGCAAATGTTATGTTGACAGACGATGTAAATTTTAACAGCTGTAAGATAAATTAGTGCTTTTCCATCTAATATATTATTATTATTATCATTAGCACCGCGTCTTACTACCCGTTCGGGTTATACGCAATTACGCTAATGTGTAATGATAGGGTGATTGTGAGATGAAATGGAGGACCTACAGTTTAACGTGGAATCTGAACCACGGTGGAGGCCTGGCATTCCCCACATTCACAATATGTCTTGTCAGAGGTGAAGGAAGGGTTTGGTAATCAGATAAATCTGTGCCGGGACCGAGGATTGAACCCCGGCCGCCAGCATAGAAGTCTGACACCTTACCCCTAGACCGCCAGTTCACCTCCATCTAATATAGAAAAAATATTTTAATCGTGAACATATTCGGCCTTGAGATAGTGGTGCCTTTTGATGTTTTATGAGTATCTGGGGCTCATGTGTAGAAAATTAAACTAAACGTGTTTACTAGATTAATATTTATTTATTTATTTATTTTGGCCATACAGGCTTCTTGGTATAAAGATTTAAAGGTTCTGACCCAAACTCTTCAAAATAATGAGTTTAACAAAAAAATGTTTAAAAAAAAAATCTAATTTGAAAACTCTAATTTCCACAATACCAATAGTTATTTTTACTCCTGATGTGAGCGTCTGGCAACACTGGTCTGGGAGGGATGTTTTCTTTCCTTTACAAAGCCTCTCCCCCCCCCCCTCCTATTCTCCTTCTTTCACCCTATTTCGCAATAAATACCGTGCCCTATCCTCACCTGAGATCATCCACCCCTCCTCTTAGTCGTTACCTGCTGAAAAGTGGGAGCTCCGTTTCCTTAGCAACAACATCCCCCCTGCACGTTACCCAGACCAGGTAATCACGCTCGCGTGCAGGGTAGCCTACCTTCGTGAGCGCTCATTCACAGCAAATAGCTACATCAATACATCTTTTGTCTGAATTAAAGATCTTGCTATCACGACATTTTTACTTAGATTTTATTAATAATTTAGGAACACATATTATAAATACATGACTTAAAAAATAAAATAAGAAATTTGTTACTTTCTCACATAAATAAAGTATTGGTATCGTTGGTGACATGGCGGTCTAGGGGTAAGGTGTCAGACTTTTATGCTGGCGGCTGGGGTTCAATCCTCGGTCCCGGCATAGATTTATCTGATTACCAAACCCTTCCTTCACCTCCGACAAGACATCTTGTGAATGTGGGGAATGTCAGGCCTCCACCGTGGTTCGGATTCCACGTTAAGCTGTAGGTACTTCATTTCATCTCACAATCACCCTACCATTACACATTAGCGTAAGTGCGTATAACCCAAATGGGTAGTAAGACGCGGTGCTAATAATAATGATAATAATATTGGTATCATTACTTTTATTTACCTAGTGAGATTATGATGGATTTTTTTTGTGTTATGTGTTCCCGAACTATAAAATCGATTTTTGTTTTTTGTCTGTCTATTTTTATACATGTCTGTACATAAGGAAACATCCCAAATGTTTTAATGGATTTCGGTCAAACTTAATATTCAAATGTTACATGGTTATACTTTAAGGTCAAAATGTTATTTTGACTCAACCCTTAATATTAATACTGATTTGTTTAATAAAGTGAATATTTATTTATCATTCTATTGTATTGTAATTATTGTTTCACGCCATGTGGTTAAATTATGAATACAAAAGATTATTCTTATGTAATGAATTGATTTAATATGTTCAACATATAGAAGTGATAAGTGACTAATTACTAACAAAAATATTTATAAGATCAATTTTTATAGAATGTATGGATAAATATGTGAAAAAACTATTTGTTAAATTATTATTAAAAGTGGGACAAAAAATAGCTGTATTTTTTTTTAGATTAAAAATTAGGAACTGAATGAAATGATTCAGAAAAATTATAGTATTGCTTAAAACATAGATACATTAAATAAATATTTAAAAAACATAAATCCTTTTGGAAAGATTATTTTAACTCCTTAAAAATTAAAGTTATTTTAGTATAATAAATAAATTAATATTTTCTCTATCTTTCAGATATTCAACAACAGCTGTTGATATCACCGTGTGAAGAAAATTAAACTCTATGTTTCTAATAAATCAATATTTTATTTATTTTGACCAAAAACAGTTTTGCTACAAAAACTGCAAAACCACTTAGCTTTTCTCGCGTCTCTTACATCCCGAGCTTAAAGAGTTATAAAATATATATTATGAGTTTGTGGCATTTGAAAATAGACTTTTTAAATGAAGAGAAAAAGTTATGTACAAACGTCACAAAAACCATGACAAATATTCAATATTTTTATATTAGTACATTCATAAAACTAAACTAAACGAAACGAAACGTATCCACCGAAGCTACATTTTAATCATATCTTAAAAAAAAATGTTTTTATATATAAACTGCAAAACTACTTGCTATAACCCACATTGCTTTCCATCCAACCTTTATAATGTTGGCGTGATCAAAACCATGGTTTTAATTGACAAAATATTAAAGTTTCGGCTATAAAAGATAAAATGGTGATTTCATATTTAATATTTCTCATTTGTGACATTTGATTCATTTACGAACACTATATTCAGTTTTAGACCAATGTCTGACTCACTGTCACCAAATTAAACCCCGCTTACAAATTTAGTTCCGATATTACAAACATAAAAATAAGCTAAATTGATATGGATATAAAATCCCCATACTATCTCGTAAAGCTAATGTTTATATTATTTTGTCAATAGCAAGCCAATACGATTTGCTTGAATACACGAACACCCTTAATTAGACTGTATAACTCGACTAAATAGGGGTAATCAGCAATTAAATCTATATGTTTACGTTATGGAAACTTTGCTAAATCATCAAAAACTCACACTATTGAAAATTGAATTTGTACTAACATTATTGGTTGGCTGAATTAAAACTTTTTTTGTTGTTGATTCTTCCTGTTGACAAATAACAATGGGTGCATCTGCATGACTACAGGGACCGAAGACAAACCACATTTTTTAACATCGCGTCTCACTATCCATTTCGGCAATCTGCATACGCTCTAGCTAACAGATGCGTATTCAAGTTTCGAAAATCTGCTGTTACCCGCATCGATGGACACATAGTTGAATGCGTAACTCTTATTTTAAAATGGGTTATTGATGATGGGTGCAGATTGGGTTTTGAATTCCGGTCGTGTGTATTAAGAGTGGTTTTTTACTCTTTTTTTTGTTTTTCACTCTCCCTCCACGCAAATCCTAGTACATTACTTCTAAACTTACACATTAATAGTTCCTATTTTATTCGTATAAATAATGTATGCTTATAACCCGAACAAATACTAAGATACGATAAGACAACCAAAAAAACATCTGCGTTGGTGTTTATACATATGCACTTCTGTTATTGTTATCTAATATCAGGACGGGGAGATCGAGGTTCGAATCTCGGTCGGATGAACTGGTGTGGTTTTTCCTAAATGGTTTAACACTCTCCCTCCACGCAAATGCGTGTTCACTTCCTCTAATTCACCCTTCCCAATTCCTATTCCATTAGCGTGATTAGAACTTAAAGCGTATAACCCGAACGGGTAGTAAGACGCGGTGCTAATTATTATTATTATTATTATAATATATGATCCTGACACGCTATAAATAAAGAAAACCTACATTTTTGGTACTATTTGTGACCGATATTTTGTAAATTTAATTTTCTAAAATCAGGACCATACATGGAGTTTTCTTTGTATGACCTCGTTTACATTTTCAAAATATTGCTAAAACTGACAAGCAAAAATTTATCTTTAGAAGATTTAATAGTGACGGTTTCATTATATTTATTTATTGCACTGTACAACCCGAATAACACCATCTTATTAAAAATACCTGGTGCTATAACTTAATTTAAAGTATCCCACATCGGTTACCTCATGGTCTAACGCGTCTTTCTCGCTTTAACCTGAAATGGTGATGGGATGGATCAGGTTTCGAATCCTAGTCAAGTGTATTGAGGCTGGCTTAGATGATTTCCCAACCTCCTTTCACGCAAATGCATGTAATTTTGTTCTAGTTTTTACCTTTTTCACCCCTACCCCATTAGTGTAGTTTTGCGGATAGCCCAAACGTACAAAATATTTAATATTTGTGACACTAGTTGGGTTGCCTTAGGTTGCCTTGGGTTGACTCCTGGATAAATATTAATCTGGTAGATAAATATTTATATTTGCTGGATAAGTTAAAAGTGCGTCTTATGACTGCCAGAGGACATTTATCTACCAGATAAAATGTATATATCCATCGCATTCTTATCGGGAGGTTTAAGTACCGATAACGCTTAACCTGAGAGTTAAAATGGTTGTTTCCATAGTAACACGTTGTTTCTAATGAGGTTTCACCAATCAGAATCTGTTTTTAGGTTAAAACCTTGGTTTACTTGTTTAGTAAGCACAGGGCCGGGCTCTAACTATATAAATCTAGAACATTTAATGCACATTTTTACATAAACTGACACGCTATTTGTAGAGTTATATTTATATAAGAACAAATCATCAAAATGTGAGTACAATAAATGAAATTTTGTAAACGTTGTACCAAATTATTGCCCACATTTTGGCAGACATCGAAATTAGTACTTGCAAGACATCATAGCTTCTTCGCTCACGTGACGCCATCTGTTTCCTCGCACTCGTTTAGCCGCCATTATTTAACAGATGTTGAGTGTTCTCACCACTCACTAAATTGTAACGCTATCAGCAGGGCTTATACGCATGCGCGTACCAGTAAGGTAAGTAAGGTTATTAAATACAATTTTTATAAATTAAATATAACCTTCTGTTGTTTTTACAGTATCCCGCGTGTATATATTTTACACTGATGTGGTAGAGATGAGGAAGGTAAATTTAGAGGAAATATACCTAATTTTGCGTGTTGTAATGGTGGTAAAGTATATAGTAAAATCAAGCTCAGTAAACCTGGCTGGTTTTCCCAGTCTCCAGCAAAGTATCCAAAATAAACATTACATTTATACCACATAAACTCTGGTTCCACTTATTTCCTTATGTTAAAATGTTTAAAATATATTCTTTTTAAAATCAAACTATATCCCCTAGAGGTTTGTAGAGTATATAAAAAGTAGATTTAGAGCAGCCAAATTGACTAAACGTTTATAATGGCAATTGGAACCATCTGTCTAAATTGATAGCTGAGGAGAATATAGTTAGGAATGTTTTTGTAAACCTTTTGAATGGTAAGATATAGTTATCCTTATTTAAATACATCTACAGATAAAGACCAGTTTTAATAGGAAGGACCTTTTATAAAAATACAAATTTTTAGCGCTCAACATTTTTATTTTTACTATTTTATAGGTAACCTATTGATACTATCTATCAAATGTGACAGCTGCACATTGAATGGCTTGACGTATGAATTCATGAAAGTATATCTAGTAGATTTTCTAGTGATAAAGCAAGGTTCTTCTTATAAAAATTTGACTACACTCAATACTGCTTTTTTCTATATTGTCCTCTTTAGGAAATAAACTATATTGGTATTAATTGAACTAATTAGTTTCTACTAAATTTTAACCCACTTTCCAAAGTCCAAGGCCCATCTTTACTGGACTAAATCTTCATTATCTCAAAATATACGTGAAAACCATATATCAGATTCAAGAACTATGTTTACACGTGACGTCAGGACGAAGCTAGGTTCTGATTGGTTCTGCCAGGCAGGAGTACACCGTCCGGCGCCCACGGTCCGCAGGACGATGACAGACGAAACACGCAGTGCGGAGCTTGCTCCGGCATAGACATATAATAGACTGTTTTCTATTTCAAAACATTTACCTAAACTTTCTTCTTAGTTTCATAAATTCATAAACTTTTAAACATATTTAAATTTTAGTGATTTAGATGGAGCTAGCTTTTAGCTACTTACACCGGTGGGAACACATGTAAAAGAGTATGTCTAGTTTTTTTCTGACTTACCAATGACTATAAGATCATAACTCGAATTCCTGCGACTATACTTTACAAATTAATTGGGACAAGTAATTTTTTTTTTTCTAAAAATTGTTATGTGATTGCCAGTTGATGTTTTAAACAGACCTAAACTGGTTTTATCTGTCTTGAGGTGGTGTGTGAGATATGTGTTGCTTTCGTGTATTTAAAAATTGGTATTACTCCAAGGAAGCGTGCGAAAATAATTGCTCTTAAGGATCACACTTCTATGACAGTGAGATATATCGCTTCTGCAGTTGGTGTAGGCAAATCAAGTGTATCAATAACTCTTACGAGGTTCAATGCATCTAGAAAAAAAAGAGAGGTAAATGTGGAATAAAGCGAAAAACAACTCCATGAACTGATAAAATTATTATCAGAAATAGTAATATGAATCCAACAAAATCAAGCACAAACCTTCAAAGAGATTTATTGGCTAAAGGTTTGGATGTTAGTGAGTCAACTGTACGCCGTAGGCTTTTGGAAGCTAGCAGTAAGTCAAGAATACCAACGAAAAAAACAATATTTGAATACTAAAATGAAGATAAAACGTTTAGCTTGGGCCAAAAAATCTAAATCATGGACATCTGACGACTGGGAAAGGTAATTTTCATTGATGAAAATCATTTATTTGTGCAGGGTTACAAAGGAAATGTCGTTAGACCAAACAACTGTGAACTCTTAAGACTTGATAATGTCCAACAAACTGTAAAACACCCTCTGAAACAGATGTTTTGGTTTTTTTTAAAACATCAAATGGCATTGGAAGCGTAGCCTGTTCAAGGTATAATGAATTCATCAACGTATGTAGAAATATTAAAACGTAAGATTGTTCCATTCTTACGAACTTTTGACGGGACATTTCAAAATGACTTGGTCCCATGTCACAATTCAAAATTGGTCAAGACATGCTAGAAAATAAAATGAATTTGCTTGATTGGCCTGGAAGTTCGCCATACAAAATCCAATAGAAAACTTGTGGAATATTTTAAAGAGACGTTTAGGTAAAATGAACTGCACAACCAAAGAACGCATGATAACGAATGCTATAAAAGTGTGGTTCCACGATGATGAAGTCAAAATAATGTGCACTAGATTAGTGGAGTCAATTCCAAAATAAATTCAAGAGGTAATTTCTGCTTAAGGAGGACATACTTCATACTAATATATAAAGGCACCGTTTTTGGAAAAGAGTGATATTTTAATTTGTCCCAATTATTTTGCACAGTATAGTAGGTACACTGAGGTGTTTTTATTATTCCTAAATGGCTTTTCATTTTCTTTCCAATCAAAAATTGTTACACTACATCTAAATCTTACCTTGTTAATTTATATTTCAAAAGTGCGGGTATGAAGGTATTCAGGCAATGTAATACTCTAATAAGATATGGTGCACATATAAAAGTTTATATAATAAAAAAAAGTAATGATATTAAAAATGGCGTGTCTTGGCGACGTCAATTTGCCTCAGATTGTAGAGAAATTTTCCAATACTAATGCACCGTTGTCCGAGTGACGCCCGAATGTACTAATCATACATCCTTTCCGCGGAGGATCCTTACATGTCCTGATGAGATAAGGGTATGACGATAGAGAATATGAAGTTTTAGATTCAATGAATATATTAGCCTAATTTAAGCCTAATTTTTTCTAGCAGCACGTCTTACTATCAGTTTAGGTTATACACCTATATACTAATTACACTTATGTGTTAGGTATAAGTAAGGTTTAATTTATATGAAGTGCTCACGCTTTTTTATGGAGGGATAATAAAATTTTTTGGGGGAAACGACCCTCAGCGAACCCAACCGGGATCGAACCTCGATATCCACTTCATCGGCAGTTTATTCTACTGGGAGAGTAGCGCATTAGACCATGCGGCCACCTAAATGGGTCTGAGCCTAATTTTACCAAACTCTGGTGACCATAGGAACTACACCCCTTTGAGTAAAATACCCCAGTACCAGCCAGGAATCGAACCCGGGACCTTTAGGTCTACAGCCACGAAGCCAGTTAAGGTTTTAGATATATTTATTATACTTTATTTATTTTGTAGACCTATTACTTTTTTTTACTTGACTAGTTGTTAAAAGTGCTTCATTTTTTACTTGGTTAAATTGTTCATTTTAATCATATTTTTACTTAATCCATTTTTTACGTGATTCCTTTTATAACTGTACCTTTCTTGGGACTCGAATATTAATGTTATTGCATTTTCTTGTGACAAGAATGTTCATGCAACTGGAGTAATTTTGTTAGTCAAAAATTCAAATTGCTATAATATTCTTGGATATGGATGGATGGTTTATTATTTATTTGAATTTTTTTTTCAATAGACATAAAAATTACAGCTAAACATGGTATTTTAATTTAATTTAATTTGGTGCTTATCGTTTGCCTCCATTTTAGTAACAAAGATAAGCTGATAGTTTTTAAAAATATACATTTACTCATGTAGCTTGGATGTAGATTTTTATTTTTTGCTAACACCCTGTATTACTACCCATCCAATATATACGCTTTAAATTATACTAATGGTGTATATATGGCGAAGGAAACATTTAAAGGAAATACACCTACATTTTTGTAGAGGGAGGGAAATTGGTAACCCATCTAGGAAAACAGTATACCCGTACATAATTATAACCGCGAACTCTCCAATACCGGTAAACCAGACTGGATTAGACCAGTATTTAATCCAAAGCCCATCGATGTGGGTAATTAATAACACGATCTGTATTTAAATCCCAATGATTTATCAAATAAAGGTTAAACGATTTGACCACACGCGTTAATTTTACAAGTCACAAAATGAGACTTAAAGAAGCTAATTTGGTATTTGATGATACCAATAATTCTCATTCAACTATTAACTGTATCGTATGACTACGAATAATTTTGTGGTCACGCAGACAAAGGCGTGAGTATCATCTTGTCTGGTTTTCATGTGAAAGATGAGTGCACTGTAGATATATATATTTTTATAGATGGATTCCTTAGGCAGATTCATGTACATTTCCTCCTAAATCAACCTTACACATACCTATCCTATTAGCTTAGTTATAATGCGCTCAGCCTGGACAGGTAGTAAAATGTAATCTTAAAATCAATTATCTAAAGGCGACCACATGACAAATCCAAATCAATGGCTTTCTTTTCGACAAAAAATTTTTTCTAGCGATTAAAATTATTGGAATAAGATATCTAAATATTAAACTTTATTAAATGTATTGTTGTAAGGTGTCATATCTTTTGAAAGCCTCTTTTTGCACTAATTCAAATATGCTAGGGTATATTCCCGTATTCAGTTTTTATTTTATAATATATTTCTCAAATTATAACGTTTTATTTTTATTAAAATGGCTTAGGTAATGGTGTGATACAAATTATAGCCTTAAACTTCTATAAACTGAAATTCTTACTACTTGATATAGTTTGATTTTCTTAATATAATTACTGGATAGACTAGTTAAAAGTCATTCTTGTGTTTTTTCTTTACTTCAAGTCGATGCACAGTCTACGTCCTCGTGTGTTTTTGGTTCCTCTTATACTTGAGGTACACATTGTCAGTTTCTGAACGAGTTGATAGTTTCTAAGAAACTTTGGAGGAAATATATGGCGGGAGAGATTATCAGTCTAAATTGGACACACTTTGTAGGATTTTTCAGTATTTATATTTTAGTGATTTTATAAAATACATTCAAGCTTAGATTGCTTTATAAAGGTAACCCTTAGCTCACGGGTTAATTAATGGCTTAGATTGAAGTTTAAGGATAAAGGGAGTATACATAAAGTAAATGCACCCACATTAGAGGGGCGAGAGGTTAAAAGTACCACAGTGATAGATCACTTGAAAAAAATCCCTTCATACGGGATTGGAATCCCGACCTTTTCGTCAACGATGACCTTATGTCATGCTACAAAAGTACTATAGATCGGTCAACTACCGGTGCGGGTCATCTTTAAACTAAACTGTTGAGTTCTTTAAAAGAAAATGTCATACTCTTTAAATTGAAAAAGTACACCTGTACACGGGAATCTAAACCGGGACCTTCGGATTTGTACGCCAATGCTCTAACTGAGGAGCTTGAGCATCTCCTGAATATCTCAGTGGTTATAGCATTAGCGTACTAATCCAAAGGTCCAGGGATCGATTCCCGTGTCCAGGTGTCATTTTTCGATTTAAAGAGTATGATAAATAAATGCGGTTATAACTGTAAGTAACAAATATAATGTATTGTCTGTTAATCCAAAAAAGGAAAATGTGTTTGGTTTTAAAAATAAATTCCATAATAGATCCAACCGTATTAGAAAGAGACCAAACCACAAATTTAAATCAATGTGGAGTGATTTTTCTTTAGCAGAAATAAAATGTTCTAGTCAAAATATAAAGATGGTCTCTATTTAAATAAAGAAAGGTGTCTTAATAATACTCGATTAAAATTTAATGTGACGTAATCTTTCAGATCTTGTGGTGTATGAATTACAGACACAAGCACACCGACGAATAAGGTGGCAGTGATGGATTCAAACGAAACAGCACAAGAAGACTGACGAGCTACTGAGGAATAGATAAAAATTGTGCTAAAACATAGTGGGGGGAAAAAAGAAAAATAGAAATGAATACAGAAACCTTATCACGTATCAGGACAACATAAAGAAGAAGAGTGGAGAGGTGATAATTAATTATTTTTCTTAATAGGTGAAGAGAAACGCTGAGAAAAAAAACACAAGAAAATGGACCATTTTTAAGGAGGAGTGAGAGAATAAAAAAAAATCTAAGAATCTTTTACAAAAACGAGCACGTAAAAAGAAAGACGTTGGGGCGAGTGAGTATAAAAACTCTTGTAAATAATATGGCATATAGTAAAGTATATGTAAATAAATGGTGCGGTGCATGGCACAGACATTCTCTCTCTTTAATCTTAAAATAAAGATATTTACTCAAAACTAGTAAAATTTGTGAGAAAAAAAAGCCACAGTTGCGGAAACACTCCCTCAAAGAGCATACATGTAATAATATACATTATTACAGAAACATTGTCCGCCAAAGAGCATAACAATAAACTAGGCTTACATGTATTAGTATTCCATAATACGTTTGCTTATAGCTCGGAAACCATTGGTTTTATAAAATATGTTCCAGATTAAAATCTATTTAATTGTAATAGTACTGCAATTTTATAATGATAAGTTATTTCGTATCTCAAATAATTGCCGATATAATATGATCAAAATTGGAAATTTTGCTTATTAAAGTGCATTTAAATTCATTTTCATGGGAGGGTTACCCTTTTGTTTATAATGTTAAACAATGTCTGGATACAAAATTTAATAAAATTCATTAAAGTGAATCTCGAGAAAATCAATTTTATCTCTTTTTTTGCCCTTATGTAAATTACCCTTAATTTCAGGGTTGGTTATATAATTTTAAAAATATATCAGGAAGATCTTATGAAAACCCAAGATACAAAATTTCAACTCGAATGGTAAAATAGTTTAGGCTCTAGTCCGAGATGTATATAAGTAAAGATAGAAACAGACGGCATCGAGAAAACCCCTTTTCGTTTTCAGGTTGTCGGAAAATGCAGACTTTATCGAAATTTCATCTTTGATTTTTTTTTTTTTTTACAATCACAATAATTCTCTCTTCAAAGGTTTTAGAGAAGTAAAATAAGCATCAAATTTCACCAAAGAGCATAGCAATCATTTCATTTTCATATTTGAATCAAATATAAATATTGGGATTTGAAACGTGATCNCCCCCCCCCCCCTCCAGTCGTTCTTACTACTAAAAACTGGAAGTGGTTTACTATATCACACTTGTAACCATTAAAATGTATTATATTTGTCTTATTGTTCCCGAAGTTTATTTTAGTAACCTTGAAGAAGCTTCCCTCCTCAAAGATAGGTGGATGGGTTTCGACTTGGGTATAAAAGTGTGGCTATGAGCTGGTTATTAATAACTTGTGATTTGAAGCGTTCCATCAGGTCTACTGATCTAAATATAACAGCAACCAAAATAAACGATCATATAACTTTGTTTATAGAAAACTTTAAAAAAAACCTTAATTTGGAAAAAAAAAAGCTTCCTGGCCTTTAAATACAGGCACGTGACAAAACTGATTCTTTTGTTTGATTAAATTGTTGTTGCCATCTGTCGCAACGTACCAGCAGCTAATAATAAAAAAAAAAGTGTTTAGTTTTCGATACTTGTTAATGTATTTACTACACATTTTAAAAATAATTTGTAAAGGCCTTTCAACTTTCCAATCGTAAATAATAAAGATAGATAAATATGCAGTTTTATTTGGTGTTAAGTTTTAAAGAGTAATAATAATTAAATTGGGCTATATATATATATATATATATTCATACTCCACTAATTAGAAAGATTTAGAGAAAATATATCTTCACTTTCTTAGAGGTATAGTTGTACACCATTTAATAAAACTACATTAGCATACAATAATTTCCCGAAATATTAATTACCTAAAAATCAAACCATACGAGTTTGGTGTTTAATTCGTGTGCTTCTCGATGTGACAAATATAGAGATTAAAACCATATATTTTAATAAGTAAGTGTAATTCATGATTATTATCACGTTACTCTGAGGAATCGAGATGATGATTAAGGTACAGTCGGTTTTTCATAGGAAGCCCGTTAATTGAAAACTGGAAACTCTTGTTGCCACAATGGCGGAGATTTATTACAAGAAATATTTACATTCTTAGCTCGTTAATTTTTAAAGTAAAAATAAACTATACATTAATCCATAAGGAATTAAAATAATAAGCGCTTGATAACTTTTTAGATTAACTTCACAATTAACAAATCGAAAAAGGCATATTTCTAGAACTCTTAACATTTAGTGAGCCTTAATCAATGCTGGTGGTCGAACGTGGGCTTCCTATAAAAATTAGGGCTTAGTTATAGAGAAAGCGCCACCATATTAAAATAAAGAAGGGGTTGGGAAAATTCTTGTTTTAAATTATATTTTAAAAAAACACCCCTAATACATTCGAACGAGAGTCTAACCCCACCGGAAATCCAGTTTTTTTTTACCAGATTGAAACCTTAGACCGTGTGACCATCGATGTGGTTGCCTCGAATTAAAATAATTAATGCGCACTACCTAGCCAAAAGGTTTTTCAACACGCACAGCTTACGACTAGCTAAAATATCAGCAATACGTAATATTGTAAATCTAAACTCTTTGGATACATGGTTGGAAACTATTCGTGTTTAGAACCATTGTGTTTGCAATTTTTATAAAAACACTTTATGTTGCCAAAATATTGCTTCAGTACAAACATAGGGTTTAATTTTCTTTATATGGTGATCTCAACAGTTTTTGAATATATGTCATGAGCATGATGATATTAGATGATAAACTTTTTAAATGAAGAGAAAAAGTTGTCATTAAATTCCAGGAAAGATATTCAAGAAATGTTGAGGTCACATGAAGAAAATCAACCTTTATGTTTGTACTGAAGAAATATTTGATTTATTTAAATAAAAAGAGTAGATATAAAAATTGCAACTATACTGCCCTTAACATGTATTCTCTACATCCCTAACACAGACGTCTAAAAATCATTCTCGCCTGGTTTTAGTGGGGCTATGTGTTTTAATAGCGGTCTTAGATATCCGTAAAGTCACATTGTGGACGCCCAGAAACCTCGCGTTTTTCCATAAATGGTTTGTTATTTCATAAATAAAGTTAAAACCAAGATGGAGGTAAAATATATTAACGTGTTCTTATGGAATTAAAAACCTTACAATTTAAATTTTATATTTCAAATATTCATAAATTTAATTTCAGCAATATGTCAAGAGAAATGTCACAGATCTGAGACTTTTTTTTTTAAATGTTAAAAAAATTAATCTATCTTTGCTCGAAAAATTAATGTAAAATATGAATATGGTCACAACAAAGCATTATAAAAGATAAGTATACTTTTAATTTGATTTATTTGAGGTAATTAACGTGTATTTTTGAACCGATTGATTATATCAGCACACGACTTATAGATTAAATTAAATAATCTAGAACAGATACAACACTCAGCCCCCTGTAGTTCATTTATCACTGAAAGGGGAACCTACATTTCACCAATGATAAAATTTTCGGTCATGCCAGGAATTGAACCCAGGACCTTTATCTTAGTATGCAGACACGCTACCGACTGAATAAGCTATGTAATGAGTGTTTTAATGGTTTCAAAGCCTCATTACCATAATTCTGCTGAGAAATGTTGCAGTGTGATTAGATTATCACTTTTTTAGTACCGCGTCTTACTACCTGTTCAGGCTTTACGCATATGTACTAATTACGTTAATGAACTAGGTATGAGGAAGGTTGAATTTAGAGTAAGTGTATCTACAGTTGCGTGGAAGGATAGTGGAGAGTAATTTTGTAAAAAACACACTCATTACAGCCGAGTGAGATTCGAACCCCGATCTTCCTGTCATCAACAATCTAGTCTAACACAAGACCATACGGCCCGTGTAGCACGTTAAATTAGCTTCAAGTAGGCGGAGAATCTACAGTAGCCCCGTGACCTCTTTGGTGCTGACTGACAGCTCACAGCTGACAACTGACAGTCAACATTTAGGTATATACCTAAGTTTTGACTGTCAGAAATGACAGCTGCTAAACACATGTTTTTGCAGATCATATGGTTTTGCGCAGGGATACATAATGTGGTCTGGTAACTTTTCAAAGCCATCAGAAGTCAGCTGTGAGCTGTCAGTCAGCACCAAAGAAGCCATGAGGCTACTGTAGCTTTCACATCCACTAAACAAAGGAGAAGGGGTTTGTTCACGTACTCTAGGCCTACTCTGCGTCTCTTTTAACTATCTGCAACTTTAAATACTAATCTAGTTTACAAGATGAGGCGAGTGAATTTTAAGTAAGTATGCCTGAATATACGTTCAAAGAGATGAGGGGGAAAAGTTTTGATCAAAGTTTAGTATATTGGACTACTGTATTTACATATTTTATTGTAAGTTATACTCTTACAATTAACATAACAATTTTAAACTTTCACCTTAGCATTTAATAGTTCTGACATAAAATGAATAAGACGCCACTCTATAACTTTTATATACCGGGCTATCAACGTATATTCAAGTCATAGACGATCCCATTTCAATATTTCAAGTATTCCATTAATAGAAACTCGCATTGGTAGGTACGTGGTGACTCGGAGGTCAGAGTTCGAATACCTGTCAGGTGTACATAAGATGATTTTTCCTTTAAAAAAATATTTCACTCTCCCTCCACGTAAATGCAAGTAAATTTCCTAACTCTACCTTCTTCTTTTCTAACACATTAGCGTAATTAATAAACATTTATTTGTGTGTGTGTGTGTGTGTGTGTGTGTGTGTGTGTGTGTATCAACCGAGAAGGTAGTTATACCATATGAGGGGATGGAATAAACGTTTAGAATTGTTGCCGTCGGTTAAAATTCTTTACAACCCACTTGAATGGCCGAATAGTTTCAGACATCACTTTCATGATAGATTGGGCCTGCTAAATATGGGTATATCGGGCTTCAAATCCCAGTCGGTATAGCTTTTCCCTAAATGGTTTCTCACCCTCCTTTCACTCAAACGCATATAGATTGACTATAAAATTCCTCTTTCTTAATCCCTACAACATAAGAATAATTATGTGTATAACCTGAACAGATAGTAAGACGCGGTGATAAAGAAATCTTTATATGGTGACCCGAATATGTGCTGTTTACTAAACAAAGAGGAGTAACATTGTAAACACCCGCCTCGGTGGCGTAGTTAGCTAACGCGCTGGTCGTGTTGAGCTCGACTGCCGAGGACGGGGTGATTGAGGTTCGAATCTAGGTCTGGTGAACTCGGGGTGGTTTTTTCTAAATGATTTTCCACTCTCCCTCCACGCAAATGCGGGTTCACTTCTTCAAATTCAACCTTCCCAATTATCTTAATCCATTAGCGTAATTAGTACCTAAAGCATATAACCCTAACGGGTAGTAAAACTCGGTGCTAAATAATAATAATAACAATAAATCTTGTAAAGAGGGGATATGCCACGTTTTACTTCTCATTCCCGGCGAAAAGTTACAACGTTACTCTAATTAAATCCAGTTAGCACTGCAGTCAAAGCCATTAAAGGTGGGAATTACTGGAGCATGTTAATATGTTACCAGATCAAATCACCGCTTCATCAGACAACAGACCTCGATACGCGCCCATAAAACTACACGGCTTGTTTGTAGCACCGGAACAACAAGTACAGTCTGTTGAAATAAAAGGTTGACCATCAATCAAAGATAGGTTGAATTATATATTTCTCGAATCCGAATCTTAAATTTTATTTCTAATCTCGAATACAAATCAGAATCCCCAAATGGTTAAACGTGTACAATTTTATTTAAAATAATAATAATATTTAGCACCGCGTCTTACTACCCGGGTTATACGCTTTAAATACTAATTAGTCTAATGGATTAGGAATTGGGAAGGTTGAATTAGAGGAAGTGAACCCGCATTTGCGTGGAGGGAGAGTGGAAAACTATTTAGGAAAAACACCCCCAGTTCATCCGACCGAGATTCGAACCTCGATCTTCCCGTCCTCAGCAGTCGAGCAGCTCAACACGACTAACGCGTTAGCCAACTACGCCACCGAGGCGGGTTTTATTTAAAGTAAACATCTTAATTATTTTTTTTAAGCTGTTTGAGCCCACTGACAAATGCTATGTTGCACAATGTCTCAATACCCGGTCGGGTTATACACCAATCTACTAATTGAGCTAATTTGCTATAGCTTAGGAAGGTTTAGTTTAGATGAAGTATGCTCGCATTTTCGCGGGGAGAGAGAGAGGGAGGGGATAAACATTTATGAAAAACCACTCTAATTACACCTTACTGGGATCGAAACCTGATCTCTCCAACATCGGCAGTCCAGTTTATTACTTGAGTGATGCCTTAGACCAGGCCCGTCCATTTAGCAGCCCTCGGCATCAAATTTAGCAGCACGTGACGTATTAGAAAATTTAAAAAATTATAACTTCATCCAAGAGATCCTTAAATATGACCAGATTTAAATTGTGTAAAATTTATTATATGTATTATTTTGTGTACTGTACTGTATATCAATTATTATAATACTAATTAATATATTAGTTATTAGTGTGTAGGTCTATCATGTAACATTTTTTATACTGTTTAGGCCTAATTTGCAAGTGTGTGGCCCACACATCATCTAGGAATATAAAATGAGGTCCTTAGCTAAATTCAAGTTGGCCAGCCCTGCCTTGAACCATGCGGCCACTGAAGCGGTTATACACGCAATTTCTTAAAAGAAGAGTGGAAAATCTCCCCCCCCCCCC
>CABEEJ010002587.1:0-13988 GCA_901482245.1 Timema douglasi | reverse complement strand
CCCCCCTTCCCAACCATTTGAGTTGAAACTAAACACCCACGCACATATTTCTAGAACACTACGTAGCTCTTTTCAAATTAATAAAAGGAAAAAATGTTTATTTTGACGGCGAATTTAAAAAAAATCTCTCTCTATATATATATAAACGCAAATTATAACAATTTTTGTGTATGTTTTTAAAGGACAAATAAAAATTAACTTTAGAATCCAAATTGGTTTCGTGGATCCCCACAGGAATCTTTGTGGACCCCAGGCTAGGGATCTCTGGTCTATGGCCTAATTATAGCATTAAACTGGACTGTCAATGATGAGGAGATTGAATCTCTGTCGGGTTTACTGAGAATGCTTTTCCTAAATGGTTTTTTCGCCTTCTCTACGCAAATTCAGGTACACTTCCTCTATTTTCTACCTTCCTCACCCCCAGCACCAATTAGTACAAATTCGTATAGCCTGAATGGAAAGTAAGATGTGGGGGGTGCTAAAATAAAAGATTACTGACTATTTAAACCAAGCCCATGCATATCAAAAGTACTTTCAACTAAAATCAACCAATGAATAGAGTATCTAAAATTATTATTAGCACCGCTTCTTACTACCCGTTCGGGTTATACGCACTTACGCTAATGTGCAATGGTAGGGTGAATGTTAGATGAAATGGAGGACCTACAGTTTAACGTGGAATCCGAACCACGGTGGAGGCATGGTATTCCTCACATTCACAAGATGTCTTGTCAGAGGTGAAGGAAGGGTTTGGTAATCAGATAAATCTTTGCCGGGACCGAGGATTGAACCCCGGCCGCCAGCATAGAAGTCTGACTCCTTACCCCTAGACCACCAGGTCACCCAGTATCTAAAAGAAAAATTAATCACGCGACTTAGATATAATCAGCAATTAGTCTGTACTATATAACCACATCACACGACTTACAAACTAATAATAATCCAGACTAGAAATAGTTGTTGATGCTCCCGTTGTAGTAAAACCTGTCGAACTGGACCTTACCGCTGATCCTGGTAAGGGGGAGGGTATCGTGGTCGACGCTTGTTGAAGCGCTACTCATCAATTCCCTCACACCTAGCCCTTCCTTTCCCCCCTTACTCAACCACTCTCTTGTTAACAACCCCGCATATCCCCTCCTCAACCAGTAGGGTCGTTGAATTAGTTCATCACGGTTGCTAGGGGTTGGAAACTATCGCTTCAGCCCTTGTTTGTGTGTATTATTAACATCTAGGGTTGGGTTCCCGGGGTAGGGTGGGGGACAAGTTTAATTATTTAGAATAGGGCTGATTGTAACAATTGTCTGAATCGAGAGCTCGAAGCTATATCACTACCGACAGCACAGAGAGAAGCTATATCCTCCTTTGAAGTTTATATAGTTTATCTTTCTATATCACTACCGACAGCACAGATAGCTATATCCTCCTTTAGAGTTTATCTAATTTATCTTTCAGTGCTCAGATATTCACTTTAAAATAATCTGTAATTTAGTTTGGTTAAAAGGTGCTTGACATAATTAAGGTTGACCTCAGTGGTCTTGAGGTAAAGTGCTCGCCTCAGGACCCAATATTTGTGGGTTCAAACCCAGCTGAGGTCGGTGGATTTTTCTTGTGCCATAAAAATCCGTAACACAACTTCCTTCGAACGGGAAATAAAGCCGTCGGTCTCACGTCGGTTGTGACATAAAAGAACCCTGAAAAGTATGTGAAATATCTTTCCTAGAAAAACTGGTAGGCCCTTTCGCGCTCACTCATATAAATTCAGTGTGGAAGGCAACGGGTAAACACCACACTTTCTGAAGTTCCTTAGCACATGGGATTTCTAACAAATGGTGCAGGCAGTACTAGACGGTCGAAGATTTGAGTGAGTGCCCATCTCTGGATGGATAGAACTCTCATCAAACTCACCTTCTGGTTGTTGATCTAAAAAAAATAAAGACATAAGTAGGAATATTATTCTTGCGGCCAACCTAGCTGGCGTATTGAACTACGGCCTCCCGAGTCAGTGCCAGGCATTCAATTTATGTAGTCAACTCTAACTTCTTCACCTCTGACAAGACATCTTGTGAATGTGGGGAATGCCAGGCCTCCACCGTGGTTCGGATCCCACGTTAAACTGTAGGTCCTCCATTTCATCTCACAATCACCCTACCATTACACATTAGCGTAAGTGCGTATAACCCGAACGGGTAGTAAGACGCGGTGTTAATAATAATAATAATAATAATAATAACTCTAACTTTTCGTAGAATGTGAGTGGTAGGGAGGTTTATTATTATAAACAAAAGCCCAGATTTTGATCACTTCAAAAAATTAATACTCTAAGGATATTATAAAATCCTAAAATAGACTTTAATTTTTTTTAACTACATAAAAATGTAAATGAAAACTCAGAAATAATGCAATTGAATAGATCAAAGAAGTCTTTCATAAATTGAAACTAAAATATATATGAATGCATTGAAAAACCTTTAGCCAATACCCACTAGTATCTCACTTAACATCAACAGTGATTTACAAATTCCTGCTTCAGAATCAATATCTAGCCTCAGTCACAGAAATATCATAATAGTTGCAGAACTTCTATAGGAATATGAATTTTTCTTACACTAAAATAAAGAATGCACAAAGTTCATTTGACGAATATCAAAAATTTCTACAACAAAATACCGACTCACGGAAACGAAATAATCAAAATACTAGTAAACTACGACTAAAATGAATCAAGTTCATACAAAAGACCCCAATTTGAATTTGATTACTACATAGCCAAATAGGCTGCGAATGCAAACTTATTCAAGCCTTTTTTTTTTAAATAAAAATTGAATTTTATGGTACAACGCCTTAAATAAAAATTAAAACTTTGAAGAAAAGTCTAGCTTTTTTATAACCATTCAGACCCGAATTCTGATTTAATTTGATTTAGCTTTATTTTTAACTTTTATTTCCCTTGGCAAACCTTCGCCATTCATCGTTATTTTAGAAATTTGCTTTACTTAGTATTGTCAGCACAAGCCCGACATCAGTTGGCACTGCATTGCGGAACGACACATAGTAAAGAACAAGGGGAAACTTTTTTTCCTTGTTACGAATCGTTGTTTTTCTGCAGATAAAGACTTTTAAAAAAAAAAAAGGATAAATAGTGCATTGTACCGTGATACTTGGCTCATTTTGTTGATAAATAAATTAAAACTATATATATACTTCTAAAATTTGGTTTGGTCTCAATCCGTGATAGTGAACATTATTGAAAAAGATAAACTATTGTAATTTATAGTTCTTTTTTAAAAAATCCCCAGTAGCAGTGGATAAGTGGTTAGAGTAGTAACCTCAACTTAAAGAAGTTTAGTTTGATTCCTGATGAATAACTAAATATTTGCTATTCAATTGCTAATCAATTAGTATAAGCTAGTGCTTAATGTGTGGTAGTATGTTTACTGTCTTAGGAAATTTATTATATAAGTCATGTTTTGATAGGGTGTTTAAATCAGCGCACGTTGAGAAGGCCTACTCAAACAATAATAATGTTCTTAGATCAAGTTTGTGGTTATGGGCGCGTATGAGTGCACGTAAAAGACACTGTGAGCTCCGAATCCCTCGTGCCTCACCTGCTTTCGAATTTCATAAAGATTGAGAAGACTCGACCCCACCGGAATTCGAATCAAAGTCTTGCAGAGTGATGTTTAAAGCAAAATATTATCAAAAACCGAAACCAATATTTGTACGTTTTGTGGGTTTTTTATTTCATCAATATTTTTGTAATGTTATGTATTCTTATTTAAATGAGGTAATCAACGTGCACTTTCCGAACCGACTGATTAAATCAGCACACGACTTACAAACAAACTTAAATCTATAACAGAAAAAGTACCCAGCCCTCAGCCGTTAATTCAACACTGAGAAAGGGTAAGCCCAAATGTATTCAGTGATAATTTTTTTGGACATGTCAGGAATTGAACCCGGGACCCTTAGCTCAGTAGATAAACACGCTACCGACTGAGCTAGGGTATCAGAAAATATTATGTAAACTTAAGAAATAAAATGTTCATGATACTGTCATAGTTGACTGAATGTTTTCCAATTTTGTTTTTGAACCTTGGGCCGGAGATTAATACTGGCCGGGCGTATTAAGGGTTGGTTTTACCACTGAACCATTTTTATATAATCTGTTTATAGGTGAATGCTGGCACATTTTCTTAAAGCTTGTAGTTCCTATTCTATTTCTATAGATTTGATGGATTAAGCATTTGATTGTTAGAACCGTTACTAGTATAGTTCTACAAAAATACTATAACACATAATATATTATTTGTGTTAGTTTGTAGGTATTGATAATATTTATCAAAAGTGACGGCTACATATCACATAACTTGATGAAGGAAATATTGAAATGATTTTAGTAACTTTAGTAACTACCATATACTGTTCTTCCTACAAAAATCGTGATATATGTGTACATATATAATTATACTAGGCCACGTAAGACAAACACAAACCAGCTGAATAAGGAACTGATACAAAATTTAATTTAATTTATGACTCTAGTTTGGTTTTCAGTATTTCAGTATATATTTTTTAATCTATGGAACAATGGAAGATTTATATATATATATATATATATATATATATATATATATATATATATATAGAGAGAGAGAGAGAGAGAGAGAGAGAGAGTGAGAGAGAAAGGGAGACTCTATTTGAACACATCTATTTATTTAATCCTCTTGGCGGTCACGGAGACAAAGTAATCTAACTCTTCTTGTTTAGTTTAGCTTTCTGGTGATGAGGAGGCTAGCGGTTCATATTCTGGCTGGATGTACTGAGGTGATTTTTATTAATTGATTTCCTATTCTATCTCTTCACATTTTGCCTAGATTATACTTATACAATAATACTATACTTATTACAATAATACTAATAAAAATACTATACTATACTTATTACAATAATGTAGATATGCAAATATCCTGGATGGCTTGTATAATACTGAGCAGTACTATTTTAAAACTAGTAATTAATAAACATCATTTAAATGCAATTTACTATTAATAGTATGAATTTGTTTTCCTTTCTATTTTTTATTAAACCTTTAGTATTTTTGTTAGAAATCCAACAACTATCCGTTTGGATTATACGCACTTACGCTAGTGTGTAATGGTATAGTGATTGTGAGATGAAAAGAAGGACCTACAGTTTAACGTGAGATCCAAACCACGGCGGAGGTCCGGCATTCCACACATTCACAAGATGTGATTAATACACGTCTTGTCGTGAAGCAAGGGTTTGGCAATCCGATAAATCTGTGCCGGGACCAAGGATTGATTGAACCCCGGATCCCCAGCACATAAGTCTGACACCTTGCCTCTAGACCACCAGGTCACCGAAATCGACCATTTAAAATGGTTCGTGTGAATAGAAATGTTTCTGTATCTGTCCAGTGGTATAGTTTTTTTAAAATAATTGATAAATACCTGACCATACCACATTTTTTTACCATTGATTTTTTTTAATAATACATATGTGATTATCTTTGACTAATGAGATTTATTAATTTATTAATGAGATATATTTAGTCCTACATTATCAGTTAAAAATATAATTTTAAGAATAACAATTTTGAAAACTAATTATTATATTACTTGTTTCAGTGGTCGGACAGTCTAATACGTCAATCTCATGCTAGACTGGCCCTTTTTTTGTTTTGTTTTTAGCATCGAGTCTTACTACCCGTTCGGGCTATGCGCCTATGTACTAATTACAATAATGGTTTAGGGATCAGGAAGGTTTGATTGAGAGGAAGATCATCCACATTGGTGTGGAGGGAAAGTGAAAACCATTAAGGAAAAACCACTTGTCAGTACACCCGACCAAGATTCGAACCCCAAGCTCCCCGTCTTCGGCAGTCTAGCCCAACACGAGAGTAGCGCGTTAGACTACGCGGCCACCGGAGCGGGTCAACTGACTGGCCTGTTAAAATGATGGGGAGATCGGGGCTCAAATCCTGGTCAGGACTACTGAAGGTGGTTTTTCCTAAATGGTTTTCCACTCTCCTTTCACGCAAAATTCGGATAGATTTCCTCTAAAATGCTTCCTTTTTTTTTTATCCCTACCCCCATTAAAGTAATAATAAATACATATGGCCTAAAACAATAGTAAGATGTGGTGATAATAAAAAAAACTCTATATAATCTCAAGGTGAAAAAAAAATACTAATTACAATAATTTGTATATATAATAAAGTAGAATACTTTTTCATCTGTGCGTACAGTGAAGTTAAAACACAACACGGGAGTGCCTAATAGGATAGTGAACTGTCTCAGTTGGGTTAAAACAACGAGCATTATAAGGGATATAAATGTGGTAATTTAACATTGATAAGCCCACGGATGAATTTACAACCGATCGTTAATCATTGCTTTAGTGATGAAATAGATACCACAGTTATTTATTGTTGTTTGCTATTGGATTGTTACTGGAGAGGTTCTGAATCTAGGGGTGGCTATTTTATTGGACTGGATAGATAGAGCCTTTAAGCCTAGAGTTATATATATATATATATATATATATATATAGTATTCATGCATATACTGTATGTACAGTAATGGTAAAATAACACACCCGCTTCAGTGGCCGAATGGTCTAAGACGTAATACATGTATTAGGCTGGCCCGCTGTAGACGGGAAGATCAAGCTTTGAAACCCGGTCGGGTCTACCTACGGTGGGATTGTTTTTTTTCCTAAATGGTTTCCCACTCTTTTTCCACGAAAATTCGAGTAGTTATTTCTAAAATACTTCCTTCCTCGTCCCTTCCCCATTAGCGTAATCATTATATATGGTTATAACCTGAACAGATAATTAGACGAGGTGATAAAAAAAACTGTATAATAATTTTACCAAATCATGATGGACTTGGATTGAAATCAGGTCTTTTTTTTATACAATGACATATAATTTAATATTTTTAATAGCATCTCACTACCTGTTTTATTTTAACTACACTTATGCTACAGGGATCGACTATATGTTTTAGTAGACATAATTCCTGGTTACAGATGCAGAGGTACCGAATTCGATCCCTGGAGCTTCCAGGATTAATCTGTGAAACAATAGGTCTGGAACGGGGTCAAACTCATCCTCGTGAGGACAAATTAGAAGCTACTTTAATAAATTAGTAGCACCTCCGTTCTAGAAAACGGAGATTAACGGTCGAAAGGCTCGCTATTCTGATCACAAGACACACTTTGGCCGGAAAGGTTGGCACTACTATTGATAACGGTGGCAGCTGCTTGGTCAGTATAGCTACAGGGATTCAGAATAAATAATTTAGAAATGTACACACATTTATGTGTAAGTAAGGGGGGAGGGTAATCATTTTAATAAAACCACCCTCAGTATATCTGGCTTGGATTTGAACCTTGGCCTCCTTGTCAACATAAAACTAGACTAAATGAGCTTGATAATTTGAGCCAAACATGAACTTAATAATATAGTTATCTTAAGATGTATATTTGATTTTAAAAACTGAGTTTTTCTTGGAGTAATAAACAAGAAAGTGAATAGGACATGTACCGCCATATTTTTCATTGTCTTCCGTTCTAATTCTTGAAGGGAGAGCACCCAATGATCGCTCTCACTACTATTCGAGTCTAGTAGCGTGTTCAAGGTCACATATTAGAAAATATATTAATATAGTAATGAAGTGGACCTGTTTAATTGCTCTAATTGAGATGATATTTATTTTAATTTAACATAGCCGGTATCAACGGTTGTTTTTTTAATTCGCACCGCATCTAACTGCCCGTTAGCTTATCCACATATTTACACCAATCTGATATAGATGAGGAAGAAAAGAGTAAATAATCTACTTGTGCATAATGAAAGCGTAAGATTAATACTTAAATATGCCGAGAGAAATAAAAATGCTATAGTCAGCTTGACCACACTCATTAAAAGCATTGTTACATAATGACAATTATTGATATTGGCATGTTAGAATTAAATTTTAAATATTAATAAATTAAAATGTTTCATATCATCAGTCAATATTAGACGTTTAACTAAATTATTTTAATTTAAAACATCTATTAATTAAACAATGAATATGTAAATTTTAAAACGATAATTTTTAAGGAATAGGTATTAGAAATGAAATGTTTATAAGTGTAATTTAATTATAAAAAGATGGGGGGGGGGGTAACATAGGATTAGAGTTTCTAGAATAAACTACTATTACCTTCAAGTAGTTTGGCCAACTTTTAAGTTAATAGTTTATGGACCCACTTCGGTGGCCGCATGGTATAAGGTGCTAATCTTTCCATAGACTAGACAACTGAAGACGGGGATATCGAGGCTCAATCCTGGTTGGGTGTTTTTTTTTTTTACTCTCCCGTCACACAAATGTGGGTAAACTGCCTGTCAATTTAATCATCCTAATCCCTAGCCCATTAGCGTAATTAGTACATAAGAGTAGACCTATAAACCGAATGGGTAGTAATTCGCGATGTTAAAAAGTATGGAAAGCCCTATCTCATTTTTACTTGCTATTTACTTACATTATTTATGTGTATAGTTATATATTAATGTGATTTAGTGCCACCAATTGATCTAAGTGACTCATATAATATAATATAAGGTAACAAGATTAGGAGGGTGAATTCTAATAAAATCTTAAACTCACCAAAATATTAGGTTGGAAACACCCTCACCTTTGTGGGCTATGATATAATCCCCGAACAATGCGCGATAGTCCAGTGTGCTAACCTCTCTCCTAACCATTCCAATATTTTCATCTCCACTCACAGAATACCATGTGAAATACGGACTTAGCTCACTCCAATCAAACCATCACTTGTGCCAGTTTTCCTCCAAACTATTTAGCACGAAGGGGAAATGTTTTTGATGAATCGTGTTTTCCAACGTCAATTATTATTGCAGCCGTGAGAACAAATGTTTTAGGTTGGAAGGGAAGGGGGGGGGGGAGCTTGCATAAATCCCGTTCTGTCTGATACACACAGCCATCACGCTGATGGTGGAAAAGGGGTGACATGTTCCACGACAGTAAAACACGATTTAATCAAACAAAGAGGGTTGGATTTACATCGACAGTAGTATCCGCAAATATCGGTACACAAGAAAGGACCTTATTTAACTATTAATTGAATTCTGTTGCAGTTGTATTTACACGTACCCTAACAGGTATGGAGAAAGGGGGGGGGGGAGAAACTTGATTAACAATGAAGTGTGCTTTAACCTGTTGCAAAATAAATAAAAAATTGCATACTAATATATCTAAAATCTGTGAAATGGTTGTTTTTTTACTTTAGTAGTGAAATAAATATTGTGTGTTTAAAAAAATGTTTTGTTTACAAAAACAATTGTACAGCTTCCCACACATTCATTTGTCTCCCTTACCCGCATCGGTGGGAAAGCGAAGTAAACGTCAAGCTTGTCTAGTATAGATTTCCAGAAATGTGAGTCAGGGCTCGAATCTCAAACAAGTTAGTTATTCCTTAATGGTGTATCATTTCACACAAATGCAGGTATATTTCCTCTATATTCTGCCTTCCTCATTACTACCCTATTTGTGTATATAAATTATAATACCTCTGACGGGTAGTAAGACACGTTGCAATAAAATGGAAAATGAAGCGTACAACTAGCCGATATATTATTTGTTCGCGATAGCTTTGGCCTTTAATGACAGTTAAAAAGTTACTCAAAAGGAAGGAAATCCATTCATCTTCAATTTTCGGGGACAGTCTTCCAAATAAGACATATCTCCACGACTAATTTGATCCAAAACTTTGTTCACTATTTGATAAATAAATTAACACAATTTAATATTTAAGAATCAAATAGCCAAAGCTATTATTTATGCTTTTTAGTATCCATATAGATATCATATTCTGAAATTTGAAAAATAACACCTGGACACGGGAATATAACCTGGAACCATTGGATTAGTACGCTAGTGCTTTAGCCACTGAGCTATCCAAGAATCGTTCCGTGCCCAGGGTCATTCTTCACTCATACTTTAAGGCAGAGTCCATGATGGACGTGCAGAAATTGTCAGCTACAAATGTGTGATTTTATTATAGCATTGGTGAACTAAGCCAAGGGTTCCGTGTTCGATTCCCGTGTCCAGGTGTCATTTTTCAATTTTCAGAATTCAATTTTATATGTTTATGGATTACATGAAATATTTTATTCAACTTAGTGTCTAAGAAGTTAAAATTTGTCAACAATATAGGGCCTAAATTATGGCCAGCGAAGATTAGTTCTCCCTCATTCCTAATTTTTTTTAACTTGTGCTCTAACTGTATTTATGCTAGTTCACTAATGTCTTGCAAAGTATTTCATAACTTTCAAAATACTTTTTATATACTTAATCTATTGGATCTATCCAACAATACTAAAATAAAGATTATAGCTATAGGAAGTATTGTGTATAATTTAAAAATTAACTACTTTCTCAGTCTTCATTATATAGTATTATGTAACAGCGCTCTAGTTAACACTAGAGACGCCGATTACGTAAACAAGGTAAATAGATACAATAAGAGACACTTGAAAGAAAAAGATAAAAATTCATGTTAACAAATGAGTTTAATGTAACAAAGGCTGAGAAAATACAAAGAGTAACATCAGAACACACGCCAATATTTCCCAAAACCATCCATAGAGTTGACCAGGATAATTAACTAGACAGATAGCTGAATAATTAATACTCTCCGAGAGAGAATTCGGATTGAATAACCAATGATTTTGTAAGACAGGTTAAGCTCATGCTTAACTTGAGTGACCCCGGTCCTCCTCTTAATAGGTATTGCTGTGCTAACAAAAGACGATAATAAAAATTATACTAAACAATTTCCCCCTCCCTTAATACCGGAAGGCCAAGACATCCTATACAATAAGGTAGCAACAGGTAAGTTGTTACAACGAATGACTAGCAAGTTACTACACACGAGCAGGACCCAAAGGGCACATGCTAAAAACCTAGCATGAACAATACCATGAAAAGGTATGAGGATAATTTCGTGCCAGGGAAGCTGGATAGATTATAAAAGGTCATATTACAAAGGCACAAGACTGTTGTTTGTCAGCTCAGGTCATTAATGGACCGTCCAAAAATATATAAAAATGTATTTATATTGGGAAAGTTCAAATTGTGGGTTCTAGGCCTTGACTTATCATGGACTGGCGCACGACCAACTTGTCTAAGACAGAAACATTAAAAACATTAGCATAATACGTTAACAATATATAAGGAAGGCTTCAAACTCCCCCAAGGGTTATCATACATCAAGGTAAGTGAGACGCGAGCCAAGCCAGACGGGCATAAATGATCCACAAGTTGAGCACCACAAACTGGTGAACAACACTAGTTAAATAACATACAAAACGCGATCCATGCCAGATGGGCATAAATGACCCACAAGTTGAGAACCACAAACTGGTGAACAACACTAGTTAAATAACATACAAAACGCGAACCATGCCAGATGGGCATAAATGACCCACAAGTTGATCACCGCAAACAGGTTAACAACACTAGTTAAATAACATACAAAACGCGAGCCATGCCAGATGAACAAAAATGACTCACAAGAGTAACATCGAAAACTGGTTCAGAAGAGCAAACTCAAACCTAACTAGGTATAACTATCTGGCCTGGAACAACCTGAACAGACCCTTTCCCGACAGAAGAACTTGCTCATTATAACATGGTCAAGCAGGCTAAGGTGTGGGAATCATCCCTACTTAAGCCGCTGGTCTTAAGGACCAAGCAGAAAACATGTCAAGTGTAAAATCACTCCACGGAATGTAAGCCATGTCCTTAAAGGCTAACCTAATGAACATGAAAAATAAGACTAGAGTGGCTAATGCTCTCGACAGGTACAATAATATCCCTAAAACTACAATCCGGCCATAGAGTCGCCTACTCCCCACAAATTTGAATGTTCAAAGTTACGGCTTGTTACTTCCGTCGGTCTGGTCTGCCCCTCGGCAGAATCGTCACGATCAAAAGTTCTGCACTGTCGACTGGAAGAAAAGACGTCGGAACGTGTTGATTATTTGACTGGTGATGTATAATTGTGTCTGGTTCCCCGTGAACCGTGGAGCTTTACAGTGGCTGAACGTAACGAATCATGGGAAATAAAGAATGGGGGAGACATCCCTCTACGTTGGAAAAATCACGTAGGCCCAAGCCAACTATGCGCAGACCGCCCAACCCGCACTGCAGTCAGTTGTTTCTGTTGCTCCGACCAGTCAAGTGCAGTGCTAGCGGAACAGAGAGAGCGATCAACACTTCTGATGGCGCCGTTCTTATTTCATGATGTTTCCGATAGGTGGTATGTACCACATGGAGATATACATTAAGAGATTTGTATATAATTATAATTGGGTACAATACATATATTCTTGAGCAATGATTATGTGCAGCAGATTTAAGCAGTACAGGGCTGAATTGGTTATCCCGTTACAATTATATTATTATATTCCTTTCTCTGTTGTATGTATTTAATAAGCTGACATAATCTCAGACACTCTGCAGTTGGTTGAACGCATGTGGCTCTGTAATGATAGATCGCTGAGTGACACGACATTAGGCAGTAATTAGCCCATCCAATGGGTGTAGAGTAATTAGTAGGAAATTTCAGTTCAGAGTGACACATTCATCTGTAGCGACATTAACAACGGTGGGGTTGAATGAGCGATTGTTAAGGGATCGATTAATGACTAGGTAGGGTGGTTGACCACGGATGCAATAGACCTACTGTTCGATTCCAGGTAGCTCTGATGGAGTTACCTAAATATTTGAAGAGCAGTTCATCCTGATATTTAATTAGTAAATATCAATAAGTATGAGTGTTTAGTGTAAGGCGTATTATTAGTTTGTAAGTCTTATGGCGATATAATAAACGTTTTTATTGAGTTCAGCTTAAATATCAATTGTAAAAGAAGTATACTCATTTATTTGTTGACTTCTATTGCATGTGAATGCATGGGTTATACTTTAAATAATAATTAGTATAATTAGACATAATGTTATTTTAATTAGAACGTGTGACACGTGAAGACAAGGAGGGGCACTTCACTAGAGTGGAGAGAGTAAGAGTGAACCAAAAATAGGAAGTCACTTTCAATACACTCAGACAGGTTACAAACCTAGAATGATGACCAACCAACTTCAATGGCTGCATGGTCTGAGGCGTCGCTCTCGTGTTAGACTGGCCTGCTGAAGACGAGAATACTGGTGTTCAAATCCCAGTCTGCTTTGCTGAGGGTGATTTAATCTAAATGGTTTCCTTCTCTCCTTCCATGCAAATGAGGGTAAAATACCTCTTTATTCAAATACCTAAAGGCAATATCAAGGCTCGAACCAGGCTACTCAGTATCAGAAGTCTATCTCTATAATATCTCGGCTACTGAGACGATATGTACAGTCAAATTTTCATAGAAATAACCTAATATGATAACTAGAAAACATACTATATTTACTTTTAGGTTTCACATATTCATACGTCAGGTCATGTTATGGACAGCCGTCACGTTTTATAGATATTTTATCAATACATATCAAATACGACTAATAATAATACATTAAAATGTTATCGATATTGAGAGCAAAAAAGGTTTTTATATTATTAAAGGTTCTTCCAACCAGAATTCTACTAATCTAAGTAAAATTAAATCGACAAAACCTGACCTAGGTTTCAATATAATGAATATTACTAATGTCCAATCCATTTGTCGATCAACAAAGCCTCACTCTGATCCTATTTTAATAAAGGCCACAAGATAAGACAAGAAACTCACGCGAAGTTTTCATTACGGTTAACGTGATCAGAATAATTGAATGCTAGACGTTACGTAACTTTCGTTTATCCCTCGTAGAGCCCTGCATGCAAAATATCAATCAAATTATTGATGAAGGTAATTTACTTTGCTAGGTTTTTACAACGTGATATCTGTAAAGTTA